>AYEL01071422.1:0-55429 GCA_000484575.1 Olivierus martensii
GCAACGATTTAACAATTAAAAAATTAAATTTAAAAATTAAAACCCCATTAGTACAATCAATAAATTTAAAATAAAAGTAAATGAAGCAGTTAACCATGGTTCTTAATATGCATTTCGGTGCAACGCCCTCTTCAGTTACAACCGATGGTAACTTTAAATAACATATATCCCACATATTTAAATAAAATACAATTGTTATCTCGTTGCATTTCCTTTTTCTACACACATTTCGTAATATACATAAAAATAAGGAGATGTATATGTTTAAGAATAAAATTACATTAATTGTACAAATGATTGTACTAATGGGGTTTTAATTTTTAAATTTAATTTTTTAATTGTTAAATCGTTGCGATGTTAAGATGTACAAAAAAGGCTGGTCAAAAAGAGGCCTAGAATGTAATTTTATTCTTAAACATATACATCTCCTTATTTTTATGTATATTATTTATTATTATTATTTTTTATCGATTGAGAGAATTCAGCTACTATCACCATTGACCAGCGATAAATAATCTGTTGACAAATGTTCACAAAGAAGGGAGACTAGGATTTGCATTGGAATATTTACCCTATCCCTCAGAATTTTGGAATACTGTTATAATTTCCAATGAGACAACTTTTGCGTCAAATTCACACGGGCAGCTTCACTGTTACAGACAACCCAGAACACGATATTTACCTAAAAATGTAGCTCATATATCTTCAAGATCGCTCGGTTTCCAACGATTTGAAATCGGATGACATTGTAGAACAAAGAGTTTTCGTCAGATGTTGTTATGCTAATAGTTATTTGTTTATTATAATATATTATTTCAAGTTATTCGATTGAAAATATTAAAAATATATATTCGACAATGGAACACCCGTTATCCGACATTATTATGCATTATTAATGTTTACTTTGCCGATTCCGTCACATTTGACGACGTGACGTAATTTTTCACACCGGCGCAGTATACCATTATCCGACATTATTATGCATTATTAATGTTTACTTTGCTGATTCCGTCACATTTGACGACGTGACGTAATTTTTCACACCGGCGCAGTATAGTGCCGATTTACTATTGTTCTTGACTGTACAAAACATCTGATTGTGTGGCCCGCTTAAAAATATTTTTTTTTTAAATGGCCTGCCATCCAGAAAAGGTTGCTGAACCCTGTCCTATACTATGTGACAAAGACATAAAATTAAATATAGTTATATTAAAGAAACAAGCATATAAGTCATGTGGTCTTATTAGCTTTATCATATTGAAGGATCCAGATTCAATTCTGAGTCTCACACCTTCAGTTTTTCAGAAGTCTGGTCTGCACTAACTCATTAGCTAATCTAATAAGCTGATAAAATGCACATACATATGATAAATGATGAAATTAGGAGAAAAATGCTTGTATCTCTGCATTATGACTTTTACTACTACAATCAGTATATTTTTGTTTTTAATTAGAGAATCTGTATATAAGTACACATCTATATATGTTGGATCTATGTAAATTGGAAATTGCCTATATATCCAAATACAGGTGCTCCTCAAGTTATGAATGTAATTTGTATATATGTTTTGTTTGTAACTCAGATACTATTATTATTTAGCTCTGAAAAGTACTGAAATAACTTTATAATAATACTGTTTTTTTTATAAATTTCACAATTAGGCCAATTAGAAGTTTTTTATTTGACAGATTTTAACAAAACATTTTGATTATAAAGCAAGAGTTTTTGTGTAATTCCATCATCATGAAATATTACTGTCATATATTAACTAAGTAATTTTGCATTATATTAATTGCTAGAGCATTCTGTTGTTATAGTTTTAAAATTATTGGAGTTTTTGACATTTCACTTTTATAAATACAAATGTTTGTAACCAGAGGAGTGCCTGTACAATATTTGACAATAATTTCATGTTGAAATAAATTAATTTCCATAACAAATACATGTATACAATTAATATAGTCAAATAAAACATTTGTCTATTTATTGAAATAAATAAAAGAAATAAATCCAATATTAATAATAATAATTAAATTTATATTTAGTTATTTATTTATGAAGAAAATAATTACCATAATTTTTCTCAAACATGAATACTAACTATATACCATACTGTAAAACATTTTGGAAAAAGAAATATAAAGAATATCTTTATATATATAGGTTAATTTAATATCAGTAATATACAGTTTTTCATTTTAAAATGCTTTAAGAAATTAAGTAATATTTAAAATTGAAACTATTTTCATTTGAATCTGCTATATATTTTTAACATTAATGTTAATTTTATCTAGAATTTTTTTAATCTATATTTAATGAAAAGGTTATTAACTAATATGAAAGTAATATTTAAAGTTTTCAAATTTAAATATATAAATTATTAGTAAATTACAGTTAATTTTTAAAATTTATTATTTTTTAGATGTTGTAATTATAAGAAGAGAACAAGATGGAAAATAGCATTTTCTGAATAATAAATACAAAGAATTACTATATGAAATATGATGCAGCCAAGATGAAAATATTTTTTCAATATTTTACGAGTATTTAAGTTTTCATAATTTCTAAATAACTTTAGTTAGTTAAGCAAAGATGATAATAAAAAAAAATTTTATATGAAAGTAAGTTGAATTGTTGTTCTTTCTGTTACAGAAAAGAAGAGAAATGGATATCTACTAAAGACAAATTTGTTTTACATCTGAAAATAAAAGTTATTCAACTAAGCATCAAAACATTTAATTATCTGCAATAATTAGCTTTATATCAAAGTTTCTGAAAGTATATAAAATTATTTTCATAAAATAAACAGCTTTAAATATTGGGTAATTCTTTGTTATTTATAGGTTGTTTAAGCTGAAATAAACAAAACAGAAATATGAGACACAACAGAATGTAAAGAAGAATGTTCCTAAATATCCAGTGTAAAGAAGATTGATGAGATAACATGTATTTAATAAGTTTTAGATGACTAAAAATTTTTGAAGAAGAAAACTGTACATTAGAAAAAGGAATATATTTTAATTTGAATATAAAAGGAAGAAATATGCAATAAAATAGTGTTTTAAAATGAAAATGATCTTAAAGATATTCATTTATGTGAATATAACTGAAATTGTATTTTAATAATTAAAAGAATTTAATATTTTTTAACATTTATCTAGAAATTAGTCTTTGTTAATTCATATATTAAATTTATACATAAATTATATATCTGAATAGTGTACATCTCTCTTAAATTTAATATTCTATAAATGAAATTTTCTCTGAAAACTGAAATTAATTGTTGTTCTATATTTTGTTTTTCTAGGTGAAGGAATGGAACTGATAGGAAAGAAATTTATGTGTGGCATATGCAAGAAAACATTTACACAAGGTGGTAGTTTGAAGAGACATCTGCGAACTCACACAGGAGAGAAGCCTTTTTCATGTGATATTTGCAAGCAAAGATTTAGTCAGAAAACAAGTTTAAAAAAACATTTTCGTATACATACTGGAGAAAAACCATTTTCCTGTGATATTTGTGAACTAAAATTTGGTCAAAAAATAAGTCTAAAGAATCATTTAAGAACTCATACAGGAGAAAGGCCCTTCCAATGTGAAATATGCAAAGAAAGTTTTGCTTTAAAGCAAACACTTAACTCTCATCTTCGAATCCATACAGGAGAAAAACCTTTTTCCTGCAATATTTGCAAAAAAAGATTTGCCTACAGAAATAATTTAAATTATCATTTGGGAACTCACACTAATAAGAATCCTTTTTTATAAACATTTGCACTGAAGAGTCATTTATAGAACACACACAACTTGTTGCCATACAAAAAATTTTTTAAAAATTTTTAACCAAAATTAGTCCTCATATTTATGAATATATTTTGTACAGTTAAATTATAATTAATTTATTATGTTTCTATTTAAGTTTTAAAATTTTTATTTTAATTGTTGACTATATATAATTAAATCCAACTCAAATAAAATTTATTTATTTGTTTTCTTATATATTTCTGTTTAATTTTTTTGCATATTTATAATTTCAAAAAATTTTATTTTATATAAAAATAAATCAATTGTTAAAATATCTGTTTTTTAAATCTTATAAATACATTTTTAAAATTACTATAGAATTCTAATTCTAAACAAATTTTCATCAGATTTTATTTACTTTGATATAAAATTGATATCTGAAAATTTTAAACAATTTACAATGCTTTTTGAATATAAATTTGCAAACTTGTAAAATTAAATAAAAATATTCATTGTAGTTGTTGTGTTTGAATATTTTAAATTATTTATTTTTTTTTATTGGAAAAAAAAATAAACACTGGAAATCTAAATACAATGTATAATTTTTATGATAAAAAGGAATAATATAAACCAGGGATGAGTAAGACACTGCCCAAATGCATTTTATAGTATTGCTATGAATACATTAAAACAGTTATTTCGAAATTCCTTTGGAGCAATAGTAAGTAAAATATAAATATGTTTATATCTTACGTACTATTTACTTAAAAGATATACAGTGAGAGTCAAAAGTATGTTAACATACAAAGGAAGGGAAGAAATTACTTAATTTTGACGTGCTAAACACCAGAAAACAAATTGTAAATTTATAGAATAAATTAGACTGTCTTTTATTCAAAACACCTGTAATGGTTAAGCATTTTGGAGAACAATATTAATAAAAACCTAAAGTTACTATTTAAGCAAATTAGAGCGAGTCAAAATTAAGTTACCACCGTGCATTATTGTACTTGTGCTGGCGGCTGTGTTGAAAAACTGAAACATAATTGTAGATATTTTATTGTTGTGTTGCTAGAAAGACTAAAAGGTCATAAATATAATGAGCCCAAAGGTTTCCGAGATTTCAGAGGATATTTGAAGGTTAATGGTGAGGCTAAGAGAAGGAAAATCATTTCGAAAAATAAAAGTGGCTAAAGTAAATCATGTAGCAGTTAAAAAAGTTATAGAGAAGTATGTTAGAACAGGAAGCGTGAAGAATTTAGTTCACTCTGGCTGTCCAAAAAAGTTATCTGATGCGGATGTGCGTTTTGTAACCAGGTGTGTCAGGAAAGAGGTAGGGAAAAGCACTGTTAAATTAGCTGTAGAATTATCTGAAAGGAAATATCAGTAAGTACTAGTACTGTTCGAAGGGCTTTAAATTCAAATGGGTAACATGGGTGCATTCCTTGGAAGAAGCCACTTATAACTAAAAAAATCGCATTAAAAGATTGCAGCTTGCAAAGCTATATGTAACTAAGTCTCCAGAGTTAATATTAAAATAATTTATTTTTATTGAATTGTTTTCAATGATTTTATGTATTATATCTACAATAGTAAATATAATACATAAAGTAGTCATTTTCAATAGTTTTTTTTATCTACAATAGTAGATAAAAATATTTACATGTTTTATTTTTTTTTTATATATATAAATTGACAGTAATTCTTTTGACAAAATATGATAATCCCAAAAATGATTAATTAAATTATTATAATTCTGAAAAGAATCATTTTAGGTTTATTAACAAAAGACTCATTATCAAATAGTGATGAATTATTGATTTATTAAAATTATTATTATCCAAAATTCTTACTTTCTTCTTACTGTCTCTATCAAATTATTGATTTTCCTTTTTAATAAATATATGCAATTTTCATAAATTTTCATTTTCATGCTGTAATCCTTCTATTGCTGGCTTAACTTATATTGGTGACTTCAATAGTATGTCTTTAACTTTTTTTAACTGACAAAAAAAAGCTCTTTGTTTAACTTTATTATTTTTAAAATATTGATGAACATGGTAAATATTCTTTATTTTTTGATGATGAATTGATTATCCACATCTTATATTCAAATTAGTTTTCATTATAACTCATAAACTATACCATGAAAAGAAAATAAAATTTGCTGTAATCCTTCTGTTGCTGGCTTAATTATTAATTATTCGATAAGTATTCATTCTAATTGATTTAAAATAAAGATTATAAAATATTTAATATTCAGAATATAACTAAAAACAACTGAGTTCTGCTGCTTCTACTAACACAAGAAATCACAACAAGCACTTGAAGCAGGAAAAATAAAGTAATTTATTATTGTGCATATTATATATATCTAATAATAAATTAGTTTATTTTTCCTGCTTAAGTGCTTGTTGTAATTTCTTGATGATTCAGAATATAAATAGATTGAACAATTTTATGTTAAACTTCAATAATTTAACATATACAATCAAAAATTTAAAATAAAAAATTATTTTTATACAGAATATAGAAAATTTAATTAAATTAAAAAAATTATTCTAATCCATAGTCATTATATTTTGTGTTTATTTTGACTTTCTATATATTATTTGATTAAATATAAAAAATGTTATTAGCATCAAAAATTTCTCTGCATTAATACAGTCAACTTTTGCATTATCTTGGAACATAACTAGTTCATTCAAAGGACCAGAAGAATGGAAAAAGAGAAATTCATTATTTTTAACTTTTTATTATGAATATAACATATTTCAAATGTAATGTGTAATTAATTTATATTTCAATATATAAAATGAATTAAAATAAAAGATTCTTCTCTATAAATAAATTTTTTCTTTTTTCTTATTTAGTCATATTATTCATGTTATTATTTTGGACTGAATAAGGAAAGAAAAAATATTTTATATATTTTTATGAAGCAAGTTTGAAATTTAGAAAGGACTAAGTATGTATATCAGATAATACTGGATTAATGGTTTCTATTTACATATATTACAGAAACTATTTGACTTTACAAACTGTCATTGTATTGGAAAATAAAAAATTTAATGATGATTTCATCTGTTTGAATTTTTTCATAAGCATGCATGCACTCCTCAAGTTACAAACATTTGTATATACAAACTTGAAATTTCAGAAAATTTCAATAACTCTAAGAATTTTAAATATTGTAACAGTTATACTATTAGTAGCTATTACATTATTAATATGTAATAGCTGTTAATTGCTAACCAATATAATGTAAAAATACACAGTTAACATATTACAGCAACGTTTCAAAATGGCTGTAATTACAAAACAATTCTCACTTTATAATTGGAACTTTTCATTCAAATCTGTGATGTGATAACTTCTAATTGGTACAGTTGTGAAATACATTACAAAATACTATACTTAAAGTTATTTCAGTAGTTTTGAAAGCAAAATAACACCAATATCTAAGTTATGAAAAAACTTTCATTTGAGTTATGTTTTTAACTTGGGGAGCCCATGTACACTTGTTTTTTAACTTGCATTTTAAATTAACTATTTGTTAATTTAAAATGCAAGTTAAAAAAATCTTCGTGTGTAAAAATATTTTCAATATAAATTGAAAATGTTTTTACACACAAAGATTTTTTTCTATGAAAGAATTTCACATGATTATTAATGAAGGTGCAAGATTTAAATGATTATATTTATTTCCAAGATTTTAATTAATAAATTTAATTTAACTGAGCCTCCTACGCTTTCGCCTAGCCGCTCCAGACAAACATGTCTTTTGTGGACTAAGTTTACTCCCAGAGGCAGAAATATCACCAGGAGACTGCTCCACCATCCCACCAACCGGAGGCATGTCAGTGACCCCAGCACTCTTAGATGAGGTACCAGGATCACCACCCTCGTGATCAGGCAGAGAAGCAGCCCCCTCAGAAGAAGCTTTTAATTTGGAATTAAATTTTGGCACCATTCCAAAACAGAAACTAGAGGAAACATGAGAGGTCATCACCCTGTTATCCTCCAATACAGGTGGAAGGCTAACTACGACAGGGTTTCGCCTGGTGCCCTGAAGGGGTTGTTAACGACATTACATCTTTTACTACCCTAGTGCCACTCTACTCAGCACAATACCTTACATCTTACTTTGGGTAGGGCGCTCTCTTAGTCTGGCCCTCACCTTTGATCTCTCTGACATAGGGGACCCTACCAGTAGCAAAGCTACTGCCGGCATAGCTCTCAGGTTCTTGGAACACGCAAGCTCCCTCACCACGACAAGGTGGAGACGCCATCGAGAGAGTTGATATACATTACTAGGTCAACTCATGCTGAGGAAGACGTATTTTCTCCTCAATTCATCGTTTTACGTTACATGATATCCACGAGGGTCGGGTCGCGTTTACATGCGTATATTGGAGAGAGAGTACCTTAGTACACCTGTATATCGGAGGACAAACCTTGCAAAGTCGCGTATTAGAACGAATGTCAATAACAATAATTGTAAACTAAACCTAATTAATTATTTAAAAAAGCAAACAATAAATTCAAAATTCCATACATTACATACTTATGTAAATGGCTAGCTTTTAATTTTATCCAGCCAAGCAATTTTACTTGAGTGTAAAATGCTTTCTTGACATCTTGGCATAATTTTACTTGAATGTAAAATCCTTTCTTGACATCTTGGCAAAGATTAAATATGTATGTGTAGCCATACTTTGGAAAAATCCCTAAAATATATCAAAAATGTATGTGTAGCCCTACTTTCGAAAAATCCCTAAAAATATATCAAAAATTGAAAATTACTTTTTTGCTACTGTCCCAATTAAGCGTTTAAATTTTGTATGTTTATTAGTTTGGTTTTCGTTCTTTGAGATTTGTCCCAATTAAGCAGAATCCATTGTATATAATTATATACTATTGTTTTCCGGAAACGTTTTCGGCCTACCATGGCCCTTCTCAGCCGTTAATCTCAAGATGCCCACTTGAGTAATCTCAAGTGGGCATCTTGAGATTACCGGCTGAGGTAATATATATATATATGAATAAATAGTATTCATATACAGGGCTGCCGAGAGAAATTTTCGGGCCCGTGACAAGTCTATGGTCTGGGCCCCACTTAAAAAAGTGCATCACTTTGGTTTAATAAAAAAAACCATATAAAACATTAATTAATTATTTAAAAAAGCAAACAATAAATTCAAAATTCCATACATTACATACTATATCATATATAAAAAAGTTTATTTTGATATGACTGCTTTAGGTGCTCTGTTGGCATATATATAAAAATTTATATATAAAAGGTGTTATATATAAAAGGTTTATTTTGGTACGGCTGCTTTAGGTGCTCTGTCGACAGCGTGCGAACTATCGGACACGTTACGTGACACTTCAGGCCCGACGGTCGGGCCCTCTTCGATGCCGGGCCCGTGACAAAAGTCACAGATGTCACCTCCTCTCGGCGACCCTGTTCATATAGACTATATATATATATATATTAAAAACTGAAACGAATTCAAAATTTACTATTCAGAAAATTAACATTTTCTTTTTAAACCATTACAGACTAGTGAATACTGAGTAATGATTACATTGTTAAAAATTTATTTATCTTTAATTTATTTTGAGACTGATTTGGCAATTAACATTTAATATGAACGTAATTTACACTTTTATTGCTAAGTCTAGTTCTAAGTTTAGTTATAAATAGTCCTGCAGCCGAAAAAGACCTTTCAGCTTGTTGGTAGTAATGATTCGAGAGCGTCCATTAATTTTATTACATTTGCTGTTTTTTATTTCAGCAGTTACCTCAAAGATTTCGAACTACTTGGATATATTCTTTGCAAGTGATTGATCTTCAGCTTCATTTTGAAGGTCTTTAGAAACAATTCAGTTTGTATTTTGATTTGACGCGCCAATTTCTCACAAAGAGTCTGCTCACTCTGCTGTCTTTCGCTCATAGTGTCACCTTCTTCCTCGCAGTCGGAATATGACGAATCAGACTGCGATGATTCAGAAGAAGAAAACACAAGATTGCGCAAATTTCAAATGTTCTAAATTACTTAAACAATGTTCATTAACCTAATTATTCGAGTTTTCTCGAACGTTGCAATATATATAAATAAATGCATGTGTATTGTGTAAGACTCTAAGTATTGATTATTGAAGTTAGTAATTCAGACAGGGAAATCCCGGGATAAATCCCGCAGCCAAAATCAACCGGGATCAAACAATCCCTAGGAGCTACCAACGGATAATTTGTTAAAATAGCAAAATATTAAATATGATAATAGTTTAATATCAAACGTGTTAATTAAAAGTAATCATAATTGCAAGTTTATTGTCTTTTTTTAATTAAAAAGAATTAATAATTAATTAATTTTTAATTGGCATAGTTGCTGCCATGTACAAAATAAATTTTTTTTTCTTACATAAAGTTGTGCGAAAAAAATGAAATATTGAATAAACGAAAAATATTTCTGGAAAAGTTTTCCTCAACGAACAGACAACTTTATATCATTATATGTTTTAATGTAATCAACATGATAGATCACTAAGTATCACTATTCTTACAAGATACGGATCCTGCATGCTGTATTCTTTGCAAATTTTATGCTCGCCATGCTATCAAGAAAAATTAAGATAGAGGTCATTGAATACGAGCAATATAAAGGAACAATTATTTTAAGAAGCGATATTGAATTTTCAAACTTACTTATCAAAAATTGCTGGTTATGATACATCAGTATTAGATTTTAATCCACGTTACATCACACACGTGTCTACGCTGTTACTCCTTTATCCGTAATAATGGATTTGTTCTAAATAACTCAGAAGACAGCAAAGAACATACTCTATATTTGAAAAAAATTCAGTAAAACTTTGAGAAATGATTTCTCGAAAACAATCCTAATCGGTTAACGAGCTCTGTTTGTTAATCATTAATTAGTGGACGATTTTCTGTTTCTCGAAACATGTTTAACATTTTGATTAGTAATCCCAGACTTACGAAAACGACGTGATAAACAAAAACTAGTTAGTTAAATCGGTTAATCGAAGGCGAGATGACAGTTTAATTTATATTTTTTATCAAAGTCACCTTCAATGGCATGACCTATCCCTACTAAATTTCACGAAAAATTCATTAAAATAGTTCAAAATTCATATAAATAACTCGATTTATATGCTATTATTTTGTTTCGCATTACTAAAACTATGCAAAAGTATTTTCTTGCGAATCAAAAAAGTAAATTATGAAAATTTAGATAAAAATCATCATTGAAGTACGAATTAACATGCAAATACGTCAGTATATCATGCGAACTTTTATATCGTTATGTCAGTATAGCCAGTTAAATCAACACGATAGACCACTAAGCATTGTTACTACATACAAGATGTGCTACTCTGCATATTGCATTCTTTGCAAGATTATGCCGTATTATCGCAACACAGTATCTAGTATACATGACAATGCAAATTCGACGAGAATCTGCATAATCATACATAAAAAAAAAGAGTTTAAATTATTTGCTATAAAATATATATATATTTTAAATCACTTGAATATTTCCACTTAGTTTTAAAAATTATAACTTCAATTTAATATTTGCTATTTAGATTAATTGCCACATGAATATACTATTTGTCTCTAAAGTTTATTATTTTCGAGTTAGATTTAATATTTGATACCTGGCTTCATTCTTTTTTACATGTATTTATTGTATATGTTACAGGACAAACCCGAATTCAGGAAATACTAGAATTTCCTACCGAAATGGCAAACAGTTAAAACAAAAGTCTTCTTTTATGTATTCCCGCTCAGAATTCGATATTTGCCAGCAAAAATTTCTTTTTCTTTTTTTACAGAATATCTTTGCGGATATTCTGTAAAAAAGGAGAAAACTTTATAAGGAGGGAATACTTTTAAGGATAAACAAATCTCATTGAGGAAGGTTGCAACCTGAGCCAGTGGACGTACGCAGAGTTAAATCCCCTTTCAATGCAGGAAGAACTGTGTATCTAAATTTTTTTGTGCAACAAAAGAACAACATTTTTTGTAATTCTAAATGCCGCAATAGTGTACTTTGCAAAAATAAATAAGACATATCTAGCTGTTTTTTTCAACTTTTAAAATCTTTTACTTTTTTTTTATGTTGAACTTCGACTAATAAAAATATTAAAATATTTGTCCATAAAAAATAAAAATTAATTGGCAGTTTCAATTCTTTATAAACTCAACTAGATAACAATGAACGAGATATGATTTTCAATTTGTCTTATTTCATTTTTCTCTACAGAAAATAACAATGAAATTATTATTTCCTGTAGAGTAATAAAAATATGCATTATGTTCATTATAATAATGTTTTTAATCAATTAATCAATAATTTTTGTATTCACGGTATTACTGTAAATACAATAATAAAACACAACTAGATACCTCTTATTTATTTTTGCAAAGTAGGCTTTTGTGGCATTTAGAATTATATAAAATGTTATTTTTTTTTTTGAACAAACATAATTTACATACACAATGCTTCGTGCATTGAAAGCGGGTTTAGCCCTGTGTACTTCCACTGGCGCAGGTTCCAACCTTCCTCAATAAGATTTGTTTATCTTTGTGGATATTCTCTAAAGAAAGAAATTTCTGCTGGCAAATATCGAATTCTGAGCGGGATTACATGAGATGTGAAGACTTTTGTTTTAATTGTTTGCCACTTTGGATTTTAATTAGGAAAAACTAGAACGTCCGACAAGCGTTAGAACATTATCGTTTTGACTAGGAAATTCTAGCATTTCCTGAATTCGGGTTTGTCCTGTAACATATATAGGGAATTATTATTCATTTATGTTAAATAGATAACGTTATTACATCAAGAATTATTATTTTGCTTATTTAGATGAAATGATCTTCAGCCTAATAGCTATTCCTACCATATGTTTGAAGATATATTTTTCGAAAAATATCAGACAATCACTCTGTGCAGCCGAAAAATTGCCATCATTAGAGAAAGAAACATTTTAGTTACTGAATGAATTAAATTTAAATCCGTCGAATGTTTCAAATGAATCAATTTTTCTCTCTTAATGTTTCAACTTTTTTTGAAGGAAATGTATAAGTAGTTGTATTTGATGACGACGATATACATTTTTTCATCTTAGGCCAATTGTAGGCATTTGTCCAAACATCTTATGTTACAGTTGATTCTGTTTTAAAATATCTTCAGACCATTGATTAATGCATTCAAAAATCAAAGTTATGAAATGAGATACTGACCATCTTTCTCCTTAATTGTAGTTTCTTGTTTAATCACTTTATTGAAACCTTCTAAGGCATTGTTAGTGCAAAAATGCCTTTGAATCCATTCTCTGGTAAAATATGAAGTATGAATGACCGTTATTTTTATAGCGTTTTAATAACACTCATAAAAATAAGTAATAAATATTTTTTTTTCTAAATTAAATGTTTAATTATATTGATAATTTTATTTATTCTGGACCTTTTTAAAGCAAAACTCGAATGCGCTCTTAATATTTTGCATTAAACTATTCAAAATATGGTATTTATTTTGAACGATAACGAATATAATGATGTCACCAGATCGTATCAAGCCCATTTTTGAAAAGGAGAAGGACAACTTCCTGTTTGCATTTTGCGTGTTTTAAGATTTATCTGGAGAACTGTTCAGAAAACAGGAAATGTTAATATAAATAATGTGCTAATTAATAAATTATAAATTGATTATTATTCAATCTTAACAGATTTATCTGGAAAACAGAATGCATGTAATGATTAGTTGGTTATTTCTACTTCCGTGTAACTAAAGGTGTATGTGTAGTAATTTTAATGAAATTTGGTAAGAATGTTCTGTTATTAAAGATGATCACGATGTAGTATCTTTTAACATTTAAAAATGGCGGACATTCAAACTTCTGAGATACTTCCTTAATGTATTTTAACAAGGTCATACCAATGATCATGATCTGGAATGATGTCACCGAATCCTTTCAACTGTTTCAAAATGGCAGATATTTATCATACTGGGTGCTCCTTAATGACGTCTGGATTACTAGATTTTCATGAAATTTATTTTAATACGTTCAAGTTGACCGATGAACCATGATGCCATAATTTTAATCTTGCATTTTTAATCATTCTAAAACGGCGGGCAGATTTAGAAAATAGGCAATTATTTCCTTCTAGAAAGAATTCTGGAAGGAAATAATCGACTATTTTCTAAATCTGCAATGCCTGGAAGGATTAAATCTTTTATTTTATTCACTAATCAACATTTTCAATCTTACGTCGGATCGGTTAATTGGTGATGTAGGACTGAAAATGTAAAATAAAATTTTATCCTTAAAGAGCTTTGTTTTATTTAAAATACTAGAAAATAAGGATGAGCTGTAATGAAAAAAATATATATTTTTTAACAATGCAGTAGTGCTTTTCTAATTCTTATAATGAATGATAAAAATTAACTGAAAATTATGCAAACTAATAGATTTTTTGCTATGAAAATGCACACGAAATACAATAAAAGTAATGCACTGCGTACAATAACATTAAACAAAATAATATTTTAATTACATTCTTAACAAACATAAATCTTCTTGTTTAAAACTGCTATTTTCTCGTCTATTGCTGACACATCCAACTCTAATAACTGGATCAAAACTCTTAATGGCCAAAGATACTCGTTCTTCTCCTCGGACTTCATCTTGAAGAAAATGAAGTAAACGGTTGAGATCAGTCTTGTATATTAACTGCGTAGACGTTGCTTCCTCATCAATGATATCTTTCTCTCTGGACCTGCGATGGGCAGATCGGAACCTTTCCCATGCTCAAAGTGTGTCATCAGGCAGTGAAGATTCCACCAAGGGGTAAAGCATCGCTGCATATTTATCTCGGCAGATCGGAACCTTTCCCATGCTCGAAGTGTGTCATCAGGCAGTGAAGATTCCACCAAGGGGTAAAGCATCGCTGCATATTTATCTACAAACATAAAAATATAAAACATTCATATAATTATAATCCCAGAAATGAGAATGAAACAGCAAAAATCACCTTACCTGCTATCAGTACAGAGATATCGGAAGTAACTCCAGATGAATAACATTAAAAATTCTAATTATTTTATATTCAGAATGTGTTTAATTTATTATCATTATTTTCGGATTTATTTATTTTTTCAGCTGCTTACTTTTTATTAAAACAATGTGTTAGTTATTTCAGTGCAGGGATGCGATACCAAATCTTGTACTGCTTAAACATCATAAAGACGTGACTATCGATTCTTACAAAAAAGTTTTACTGATTGAAATTTAAAATTATCTTGATTTACATAATGAAATAATTATATTTACATTTAAAACTTTTAATGACATTAATTTTGAAAGCTGTTCAAAACAATCAGATTGTAATTAATGATCTTTTTGTCTTCGATCGCTTTATGTAAAATAAAAGTGTTGTCTGAAAGAAAATTGACTTTTTTTCCCCCAGAGTAATAAAAAAACTGTTTTTGTGATTTTTTTGGGTTAGTTAAAATGATTCGCCTTCTTTTTTTTTGCACATTAAAAGCGAAATTTTGCAGAAATATCGCGTGTGTATCAACTGTACTTCAAAATATCTAAAGTGATTCAGTTGGAAGCAGTAAAAAAAAAAAAAAATGAACTGTTGTAAAACAACAGATTATTTTCGACAATTCTGTGCATTTTCTAAACACTGTTCTCATTCTGTGACGGATTTAACAATTAGCAATCTTTTAGAACCTCAAATTTGTATTGAATAATAATTTTCACTTATTTTTTAAACAATCTGCTTCACATTAAATAACGTTTGTATTGAAAATATTCACTTTTACTTATAAAAAAAAAATAAATAGCGAATGCCAGCACTTCTCTACAAATAAAATATGAAATTTTATTTGCCATAAATTATCTGAAAGAATCAAACTTTTATCTGTAGAGGCCATTACACTGTTTCGTTTATAATGGAAAATATAAGTCACTAATGTAACCTGAAATGCAAAAAAAAAAATAAATAAATAATCTTAATTATTTTAAGTAAAACAGATTAGCGATATCATTGAATACAAAAGCAATAAAGCAGTATTTAGATTTTTATCGGATATGCTTGGTGGACAGACGAAAAATGCGACGGTATCCAGTTCACTGCGATCATCACGAAGGGAAACCTATTCACGTATTCTCTAATTTTACAAACTGAATATTATTTTTTTTTTTTAAGAAATGATAAATTATGGATAAAATCTATCATTAAGATGAGGCAACATGGGAATGCATGATAAGCCAAGAACCAACTTTCTTCTAAGAAGAAAAAAAAAGGTTTACATCATTACTTAAAAGCGATTCTTATGTCTTCCAAGTCGAGCAGGAGATTCCTCCCATCCTTTTTTTTTTCCTAGTCGCTCTTTTTTCTTATATTTTTGATCGATACGTGATGTCGACGTAAACATTATTCAAATGATTTTTGTGGATAATTACTTAGACCATCCGAACTAATATAGAAAGCTTTCTTCGATGCTCCTTTTTTTATTTTTTTGGCCAAAATAATGGATTTCTGATTAATCGTCGTTGATTGAATAAATGGTATTTTTACAAAAATGCAGTTATAAGACTATGAAAAAGGAAACTTTGGAAGTGCATTCGATCTACATTAATTCTACCAGAGTAAAATTTAGGGAAAGCATTTAAATAATTATTCTTCCGAGTTTTTTTTTTTTAAATTCTTTCGTTCGCTTTATCGTTATTACTCTAAACCTAGTAAAAATTCGCAATGAACTTTTTTGATTAAAAAAAAAAAATAAAAGTTTTGTACACAAAATGTTTATTACTCGGGGAAAAAAATAAAAAAAAATTCGACTGCTACACTTGAATTCAGAAATGTAAACAAGGTTAAGTCGTAAAAGTAAATCGGAATCAAACAGGCTGGAAACAAGTAGTATTCATACAACGTCTTTTATTGCTGTTCCTTAAAGGACGTTTACATTCCTGAGTCTTGATGCGTTGAATACATATACACAACAAGATAAATAAACTGTCATCAAGGTAGCAATTATTTATTAAACAAAATATGGCACTGACGTAAAAACTAAACGGAGATGTGAGAGAGAGAGAAAGAGAAAGAAAGAGAGGATAAATAATAATAATAATAATATATAATAATAATAATAATATAATAATAATACAATAAAACGTCGCTCATTTACATACTTAACTAATAACTTTGAACTTGTTACGTATTACAGAGTAATTCATTCATGTCATTATCTTTACAATTAATTTATATATCGAACAAAATTACCGATACGGATCATTCTTATTTTCACATATCAGTTCAGTGGTAAGTATTATGTAGATAAGAGGACACCATTAACCGGGATAGCTCTTCCGGATACGGGTTCCGATTCCGTATCACGTGATTGCCAGCTACGACGGAGAGCAAGGAAGTAAGTTAACTTTTAAACTAAAATATAATACGTTAGTATATAGGAAAATAACGATAAATAAATAATAGAGTGCATAATAAAATAAAAATAGGACAGGTTCAAGTTAACTTCCTCACAACTATATTTGAAACTTTCCTATGAAGAGCTGGATTTCTGTTAAATTTATCACATCAGGAAGAAGGATAATGAATTATTCAAAACAGTTTTGAACAAAAAAATAAAACAAATTGATATGATATTCAGGAGTATATGCTTTTAATAAACATAAATCATTGGACAATAGAGCAAAATAAACATATATTTTCAGTTGAAAGTTAGCTTAAAAAGATTCTATCATTACAATATATATATTTTTAAACTATATTACAAATCTAGAGGGACATAATATTCAATTAAATAGAAACACAATTAAAAATCTCAAATTTACTGATTAGACTAAATATTTAACAAATAAAAAATGTGGAGTTCAGAGAAATATCAAAAAGCTTGAACTGTTATTGATTAGAATTGACAGATATCAATTATTCAGCATGACAAAATATTTAATTTAGACAAGTGTTTCCAAACATGCACTTAAATATTTTTCATTGCTTTCTATATATAAAATAAATTTATATGGGAACTATTGGAGCAATGTCATATGTCAGAAATGATTTTTGAAATTGTTGGACAAAGATTTGGATTTACTTGAAAGTTTTTGTAAACGTTGCTCAAAATTCATATTCATTTACTGGTGATATCAACAAGAAGAATTGAAGTATTAAAATGACAGAAATCCTTGAATAATCCACCAAAAATATCTTATTGACTAAATATACATTTTCATAAAATAGAATTAAAATGTTTATCAGTTTACATGAAACTTTAATTAAATAATTTTCATAATTGTATCAAAACAAATTAATCTAATTTCAACAAGCCTACACAAAACAAAAACAAAAAAGTAAAACACAAAGCCCTTTAGCAAAAGGGCTTTGCATTTTACTTTTTTGTAATATAATGTATTTTATATTAAGAACTTTAAAGCCATCCTGTTACACTCACAAAAATGCACACAAAAAACAGCTCTAAACAGGATAAATACTTTATTACAGAGAATGCTTTCGACCTTATCAGTAGGTCAACTTCAGCTGTAATGAATATACAGAACGGAGAGGAGCCAACTGCCTACAAAAATAAACAACTCCAAAATGACGTCATAAGAGACGTTGTATAAACATTTACACATTATCACTACAAATTCCTCTTCTACAAAACAATCATAACACCGGTAACAAATACTAATAATAATATTAATGTTACAACATAATAAACTGAAAATCCGAAGTGATATTAATAAAAATACAACATTAAAAACTCACGGAGGGGAATGCATGACGTCATCAAACATTGTATTTCAAAGTCGCGGGTTAGAATGAATGCAATACTATTAATTATAACTAAGCCTAACGGTTAGCAACTCTGCAAATTCCAGAGTTCTGCCTCGCTCAATCCAAGTTAACTTCCTCACAACCGTAGGTAATCCCAGTTTACCCACGGGACGGTTCTAACGACTCTGCAATCCAGAGTTCGGCCTGAGCTCAGGTCTTTTTCCTAAGTTCTATCTTAAAGATAATTAAACTCAAACAATCTAACAATAACTAACATCTGATTGACGAAATGAAATCGGAACTTACAATTAAAAGTACCAATTAAGTGTTAGATTGAAAACGACAAAAAAATCAATGTTAGAACTTATACTAATAAATTGAATAAACCTCAAACAAGTTAGATAACGAAAAATGTAAAATTTATTAGACTCAAAAACACTTACAAAAGTATTAGTAAATGTTTTATTGAAACTCTAATAAAGCAACAATCAAATAATCAACAAAACTTGGTTAATCTAATTCAAATATCCAAAATCCACAAGAAAAACCTTAAATACTATACTAAATTCTTACCTCCACTTCCGATACAAACACTTTGAACAATTGTCGATCTTTACAAGTACTCAAATTGTCACTCACCAATTTTACATCTGGATTCTGCACCTCTGCTTATCAAACAGCACCTCAAAAGCTTGTCAATTGCGTCGATCTTTTATACTCGAGTGACGAACACTTCCACACTTCGCTCATTTACATACTAATAATATTAATGTTACAACATAATAAACTGAAAATCCGAAGTGATATTAATAAAAATACAACATTAAAAACTCACGGAGGGGAATGCATACAATAAAAGTTATTGGCTATGAATAAGACTACATCATCATCATCATCATCGTTGGAATGGTTCGTTTCAAAAGAGACTGTACAGTTCTAATAGGATGCTCTTTTGCATATAAGTAATCATTTTTTTTTGTTTAGAACTGAGATCTTAAGCCACGTTCCCATCTCAAAATGTTCGAGAATGAAAAACTGAATCGTATACTGTAGTAGTTCGATAATAACTATCAAATGCAAAACGAAAAATATATATATATGAATGGACGACGCATGGATGGCACTTTTCGTGATAACAGATCTTTTTTCCTTTTTAAAAACCATGACTCCAGTCGTATTCATAAATATTATCTATGTATATATATATATTATTACACGCATGGTCGGTGTCAATAAACATTTAATCGGAGCTGTTCAAAATAAATAAATGCTGATGGGAGAGAAGAATACAAACTACGAAACTTGAACGACGACATGCTACCAAGTGGCAGATGCTTCTACACCATCCGACAACTTCTTAATTTCTTTCTTTTTTTTCTTTTAAACATATATCTCTGTGCGTTTCTTTAAATTCGGAAAGTCGATTAAAACAATCGGGAATGATACTGCACGAAGAACTACGAAGAAGGGTTGTTTTTGTTTATGCTTTTTTTTTTGCTTTTTCTCCGTGGTTCCGAATCTCCGTTCGGCGACAATGCTAATCGGGTTGTAGTATATAGTAGTAGTAGTAATAGTAGTAACAGTAGTAGTAATCTTACATCACCACAGAGATTACCAGCGCAGAAGAGAAACTTTGTAAGAGGCGTTACGATTGGTTGGTCTGATCGTATATGGTTAACGGTATGGTGTTCGTCTCTTGCACGTTTGTCGATTCTGTGGAAAAATATCTGTGGTCACTTTTTACGGTTTTTTTTTTCCGGTAAAGATGACGTGTTTCGTAAACTTACCCTGGCACGAACCGTCGCTTTGCGTTCGCAGAAGAACACCCAACTTGCAAGAGTCTTGCATCATGTGACACCAGCTGGAATAGGTGAAGTTATTGGAAGCGCAGACTGGATCTTTCTTGGGCCAATGGCATCGATCGGGACAGGTGACACAGCGTGGCAGTTTAGTATCGGGTTCAAGAAGGCATCTTTTTCCTCGCCGGCACTTCACCGTCTCGCACGTGGCATCGGCTATGAAGAGAAGGAGAAAGGGGCGGTTTATAACGAAAAAAAAAAAGTAGGTTAAAAGAGATAACAGCTGGAACGCGGAATCGAGGGACGTGAGTTATGGGCTACGTTCGTCAATAGAATGAATGTCCCTTCTTCGGGTCGATTCGTCTGTTAAAGGCCACACGGTGCTGTTTCAAAAGTGCATTTACCTTTAAGAATGCCATTGTTATGTTTGCAAAGCGTTAAAATTAAGTACGGCAGTCGATAACACCGGTAACCATTTTACGCGTTATTTGGATATCGTCCAGTTACTAATTAAGCATCAGGATTTATGACAGCGTCCCATATAAGTCTACATTCATTAGCGCTATACAAGAAGTGGGGGAGGCAATTCGCCAAATCGTGGGTTATTTCCTCACTGACAGATTGATAGTAGCGACCGTTTAAACCGCGAATAAAACTCTCTTCCAAAACTTTACCCGGATCCAATTAACATCGGTGATATATGAAAACATCGTTTCTTTCAGTCGATATTTTAGCAATCGCACCAACAAATAACTTCGACGATTCCGGGACAATGCGACGTTTTTATTTATAGAATAAAATTTTTTAATTTTTTTTTTTTTAATTAACATGCTCGGCGATTTTATCGCGCTACGAAATGTGGATTCGTGGTAAAATGAGTCTGGAAAACAACATCCAAATATGTAGAGAGAGAGTAAGATCAGGAACGAAATATATGAGTCGATATTTCGTTTACAACGCCCGTTAACGACCACATGATCAGAATAAAGATATTACACAATGTTTATTCTAAAGTGAACGACCTTGAAAGGCGTTGCCTTGAAAAACGTCGTCAACAAGTCAGATTCGAAAGAAGTACATTGAAACGATGCTGTGGTAAACATTTTTCGTGGGCGTGAAAAGATTACAGATAGAAAGACGGCTATTTATAGTGATAACTACTAAATATAATCGAAACTATAAATCGTTTAATGATCGTTTGATGATCGTTTGATGATTACTAATGGGCACGGTGCTGATATGCGAATAATTTTCTTCTTCTGATGTATTGTTGGAGTGAAAAATAGCATATTATCGCAAACTTAAAGAGACTTTGATTGAGTCGAATTGTCTGTTTTTATTCTTGAAACGGAAATTCAACAAAAATCTTAATATTGTTATAATGTAACTCGGGACCTATAATCTTTCTAAATATTATGCATCGTTTATTAGTGGAATGATTCAGTTCCTGAATCGATAATAGTTTCGACTTACCTTGACATTTGCCCTTGTATGATTCTTGTATTGCTTGACCTCTAACACAGGCAGCTTGGCGGATGTGGCAATAACTAGGATAAGTAACGTTGTCCGCTCCGCATAAGAAACGTTGTGCTGTGGTAATTGGTGGACAGTGCTGTTTGCATCGTACGCAGTGAGGTCGATGATTCTGATCCAACAGGCAAGTTTTCTTTCCTGCGCATCGAACGTTTTCGCATGTTTCTGCAAAGAGTATTAATTCTGAGAAATTGTTTTTCAAGTGTAATTTTTCTTTTTGTAAATTTGTCCATTGAAACGAATTTAATAAGTTTTTATCTGGTAACTTCAAAGAGCGATTTTGATGAATGGTACCAGTGACAGCTTTCGGTATGCTCTTGGGAGTCTGACTGAGCTTGGAGTTCGAGTGGGGTTTGTCAGATTGCTAGAAATGAAACAATGGTCGAATCAACAGGTGCTCGGGATCTTGGGAAGAGTATCAGGTGGAGTCTTTGTCCTATAGTATCAAGATATATCTATGTTCCCACAGACAGACCAGACAGCTATAGGTGGTGTCCGTCTGGAAACTCAGACATGGGGGGAGGGAACAACACCCAGTGGTATTTAACAAAATACGTTAGTTCCTTGGGAAGGGGCCTTATATTTCTGTCTGGAAGATCCCCTCAAGGACGTCTGGTCCAAATACGACACAAAGAAAAATCTGACGTCATGACAAAATAAAGAGCATTGTGACTGGACCTACGTAGGAAGAAATAGGCGTGTATAAGAGTAGGAGCGAAAAAAATGATAAAGAAACACGGGAGCGAGGTTTTTGGCAGTAAACCTCAGTGATTTACGTGTGAAACTATGTTATCTCCAGGTGTGTGTGAACAAACAGTTTTAACGACACCATCTCCGCAGAACCATCTATCAATACTGATGGATGGTTCCACTGATAAGCACTAGCCTTGACCAATTATTAGGAATATTCGATCCGGTACAGGTCATTTCGGGATATCCACCCCAAGAAGCCTTAGGGTGTTCGAATGCTTTCATTAATTCTGACAAAAGTTGGGTTCTATATGGATGGTGTTTGGAGAATATGGAAACTATATTTACAACAGTATCCGTACTTACTTTGGCATCGACCGAAATACGCTACTGCCAACTGTTTGTCTTTCCTGCACTGTCGTTTTAGAAGGCGACAAACGTGTCGATACGTTCGACCATCCGTTCCACAAACTTCACCAATTTCCCACTTTCGTTTCGTGCATTTTGGTGCACAAACACATTTTGGTTTCCTGTTTTTAATGACGCATTTCATGTCTTTGCCACATTCTACACCTTCGCAAGAATCTGAAAAAAAAATTAAATAATAATTCAACAAATTATTTATATAAACATTAAATAAATAATAATTACAGAAAAAAATCCAATAAAATTTAACACAAACTTCTATAAATGCAGATGAAAATATACTTTATCTGTATTATAAAAATAGGTTTTCCATTTTTACCACATGTGAAGCAAGTGTCAGTTCTATTTTGGTTTCCTAACCAGTAACATAAACCAAAATTTCACTTCGAAATAAATGTTTCTGAATTCCCACTCCAGTAAATCTTCGAGATAAGACAACATTTAAGGAAAACAAATGGCCACTTTCACCCATAGTGCATTTACATTTGTAGATCTACCGCATGTACGACTTGAACATTCGTTCCGGAACGTTGAACGTTTCTCAAATTAATAACGAAACCTAAAGGAATAAAACGAAGTTTTACAATATCCTAGTTGTTTACATCATGTCACTATAAATGGAGTTATAGCTTTCTCGAATAAATAGTGCGTAACGAAAGTTTTGATTACACACACTCTGGACACTTCCTGAATAAATCCTGCTTTGGTTAATGTATAGGAGATTCTCATAATCGGGAACAGACGGAAGTATCTTTTACGTAAAAAGTTATTTCGAAGAAGTTCACAATTGGGTAACTAAGCTAATTCCTAGTGGGACACTCCTACCTTCGATTCTGAATGAACTAACAAAGGAGACAGGATCTTGCCATGGCCACAAATACCCAAAGGAAACAAAAATTTTCTCGGTAACGTTCAAAACTTTAACAATAGTAATGCACGAGTCTGCAGGTGATCTTCGTACCAATAAAAATTAAGATATACCTTTCTAGAAACCTTCTCCCTTAAAAGGAACTAGACAATGAAACACAGTGGCACACCTTCCTTACAAAGGAATAGAGACTTATTGTCCACAATAATGAGTTCGTTCCATTGCTAATGCAAAAGTGTCAAGACCTTTTTCGCTTTGCAGTTTTAAGACAGATGCAATTTTTTCGATTTTTAACATGAAGGTTAAAATTAGCAAAAAATTAGCGAAAGAGATTTATGTTAGTTCGCAGTTTCATTTCTCGACGTATTTTGGGAGTCATAAATCACCTTCGTTTTTTTTTACTTTGGCCCAAGGCTATAACAACTAAAAAACTTGAAAGGGAGTGCCAGAAAAATGATACCCAGACGAACAGTAATCATTGTAAATGCATTTTAAGACACTATTACTGCGTAGGTCTGTGATGAAGGGACTTATAAGGGAAAAACCTTTCCACTGCATCTTTTAGTGCCGAAACAAACAGGTAGAAAGGAAGTTTTCCCCCCCTCTCCCGTTTCTTTCCAGATATAATAATTTTTTCCGGTTGTATTATCCTATATGGGTTAAGATTTACTCCAATATTCTAAATTAAAAATCCCCCCTCTCCCGTTTCTTTCCAGATATAATAATTTTTTTCCGGTTGTATTATCCTATATGGGTTAAGATTTACTCCAATATTCTAAATTAAAAACAAAATAGGAACGAATAAAAATATTTTCTAAATTTTCGTAATTTACATCCATAAACATAACAGGAATAAACAAAAATATAATTTATGTAGGACAAATAAAATGAGGACAGAGAAAATATTACAATTTCCATTTTCCCTGGCAATATTTTTTCTTATGCAAATGCAAAATTTAAATATTGTATATAATTTTAGAGCTATTATAAGTTAAAATCAAATACTGTATTTACGAAAAAAAAAAAAAAAAAATTCCAATTTATGAAAAAAGCTAATTTCTTTCATCCCTCAAAAAAAAAAAAAAAAAAAAAAAAAAACAATCGTTCATCTATTAAACATAATTAAAAGTAATTTTTAATTATTTACATTCTTTTATATTAAGTAAATCTATTTATTTATAATATAATGAATAAAAAATTTATTAAACTGATTATCAGATTCGTATAAAAGTTACTCCAAAAATTCGAAAAATTTTTTCGTGTTTATTCGAATGAAAATATAGGAAAACCTATATTCATTTAATCAAAATAAATACTGTTTCTGTTATTTATTTGAACATTCTCCCAAATAAATATACAAAGTAATGTTTAAAAAAAAAATAATAATAATAATTTTTGGGTCAGTTTAGAAATATGAGCTTCGAAGTCAGCAAGATAACCGGGTCAAATGTTTTTATTATATCCTATGTTATTATGTTGAGTGAAGACAATTATATCCATAGTTTTTGCCAGCATACCTTTACAAGGTTCACACCTAACACCTCCGCCGAACATCCTCCAGAAAAATAAGTCGCCAGAAAGTAAATCTTCTTCACTCCATGCCGTCGTTGCACTCCCATCCGAACAGCATTCATTCCTCGAAACATGCGTTTTTAAAATTTCAGTGCATCGTCCATTTTTATCTACAAAACTCCAACAATGGCCCCCTGCATATAAAATAAATAAATTATCATTACTTTTTAATTTATAACATCAAAATTCTCAATTTCAAACCTGTATAGTATATATATATATTGATAACAACATAAATTTTATTTATTTTTAATATATCCGTTGTAGTAGTTTTATAGAATAGAAATGAAACAGGAAGAATTAAAATAAAGGTATATTATGTTTGAGGTTGCTATTATTAGGGGAGTTGCAAAGTTCGATTCGACAAGCCATAGACAAAATCTTATATAAATAGAATACAGGGAAGACTTGGCATAATTCGAACTGGTCCTAGGTATTCTGCTGATTTCAAGGACTGGATATTTTCGGATTTATTTTCGACAACGACGCCATCGTCCAACTGCCGGCATTCTGTCTGTTCCTCACCACAGATAGTAAAGCACCTGGTGCTCCTACCTTGACAATGACCTTGACAACACCATCGAAACCACCTTCCGTTTATAGTCTGAAGGAGAGGTTCTCGTTTGCATTTTTTTTTTTCTATTTTTTTCCTCGTTACTTATCTTTTTTTCTTCCACGAATCGGGTTTCGCATCTCAAATCCGTGCAAAATTAAAAAAAATATATATATATATTTTTTTTTACTTTAGAACAAGATAATTTTATTGATTTATGTTAGGTATTCAATGCAATATAAGCTTATCGGACGGTGAGTATATTGACTTTTAAATTTATAATAGTGCCCGGGGTGATTTAGTATACTGTATATCCGTGGGTGGAGTCTACAGAAAAGAAATTTTTATTGTCTAGAAGCTCAATTTCCCATTTTATGAGTCTAGGTTAATTTATTGTCTTCATTTAATTAGCGTTTAAAAAGAAAACAAACTAGAGATATCAATCCTAAATTCGGGTCAGGAAGTAATGACTTTAATATAGGCCTATATAATTTTGTTTTAATTTTGCTAACGATCGTTTCAATTAATAGGTAAAAATTATTAGAAATTTTCATCAATTGGATATTCCGGTCAGGTAATTATCATCTAATCTGTTACGATACATATTTTGCATTCCGTTCTGCAGAAGTTGCCATTAGAATGCTTTGCGGGATGCCATTGCTCACATAAATACAGATAAACCTCACACAGTGATTTATACGTCGTTTGAGAAATCAACTTGGACTTAACCAACTGACTACAAATTGGCTGATTTGCTATTTCCTCGTGTTAAATGATAAGAGAAGATCACCGACCTCATTAATATGTATCCTTAACTCAAAGGAATTTATCTAATTTTAGAGAAAACTCGCATCTACAGAATCATCGTTTTTTTTTTGTTTTTGTCGATTTGCAATAAACATTTCTCTCTCACTTTTAACTGTACGTTTTTATATACACCTGTCGCAGAGTTACTTGACGCGTATGTTTATTGGCGAGAAAGAAATGGCGACTATTTATTATTTGTAGAACGACTTTAAGTCACCGTGGATCTACTCGACCCACATTTTTACTGCGGTCCGACGTAAGAAGAAGAAAAAAAAAACTGCAGGAGACAAGACTAACAGTGAAATGAAGAGATATTTACGAGAAGTTATCAGACAGCTTGGCGTCGTGCCAACGTCACACCGAGAAAACAACCAAGACGGGGTGACAAGTTGTTGTCTCTTCAGTTTGATGGTCTGGCAATCCGAAGTCAAGGAGGACGAACAGAAGCTGTTCTCTTGACGCAATTAATAGCGTTGTGAACCGGTCTATTTCGGTTCTATTTGACTTAATTTTTATGACATCACAGATGCCAAGAAGATAGCGGGTTTACTGATTACAGATGTGTCTCGGGACACTCCACCCCTATCTATCTCGATGCGCCAATCTGTTTTCCCAGTATAGAACGGTTGTATGCCGAGACGTTGGAATATCACCAAAAATACTAACTTGCCAGCCCGTGAAACCTGCCTAATGACATCTATACTGTCATCAGCTACATGACCATTAATCGTTTTCTCAACAATGCCGCGCTTGAAGACACTCGCGTTAAAAAAAAAAAAAAATTATTATAAAACTATAGTCGTTGAACCGAAATCTTTCCAATTTATATATATGCATAGTGACAATTTCTGCGCCTTGCAATCAATCTACGAAAATTTATTGCTTTCTATATCAGAAATGCTATTTACATTACCTCCTCAATCGACACTTACTTTCGTTCGGATAATGTCCCTTTTTACTGTTATCGGTGGCGTGTTTATACTACAGTACTACCAAAGCGTAAACAAACTGTATTTGGACACAGTCGCAAAGAAGAAACACACACACACACACACACACTCACACACACTCTCGCGTCATTTAATCCGCTTCGTGTCAAAAATGCTATTATTTCTCGGCTATAACGCTTTTTTTTTAATTACTACAACAAGTATTTTAGATTCGAGTAACTTATTATACAATTATTACTAAGTTTATTGAAACGTGCGTAGAGATACGAATAAACTACTTTTTAATATTTTTAGTATTTATATATTCTGAACTTTTTTTTTTTTTGTAAAGAAATATAGACATAATAAAAAGTAGACGGAACTAAAGAACGAAGACGAAAGATATTTTCTGTTTTACTGATTTAATTTTGTAGCAACTAAAAATATTGACCTGTACTAGCTACAGAGACTGAATAGATTGCAATATTAAACGATATTCATCTGAAATTTAATTAAAGAAAACCTCATAAATTACTTGATAACTGAATCCTGGGTCAAAAATTGCCATTTTATACTTGCATTTATGCACACAACAATTTTTTCAAATACAGGAAAAACATTTTACATAATTACTTTAGCTAAGAAGGAAGTTATTATATCAAAACTCACAATTGCTCTGATAAAACTGGTATTTAATTATTTAAGTGTATTATTTATATACGAAAAATCTTTGGAAAAAAAAAAAATTATAGATTCTGTCAACATGTATAAGTTGGTGCTACGTGCAACGTATCTATATACGAAAAATCTTAAAAAAAAAAAAAAAATTATAGATTCTGTCAACATGTATAAGTTGGTGCTACGTGCAACGTATCACGTCTTGCGGAGGACTGCAATAAGAAACAATTTACAAGTTGAAGAGAGAAAATAACGCAATTATCTACATAAGAAATAGCTGTTAATAAAGAAATGAAGATAAAATAGGCTAAATATTCGTCTGATAATTGCACAAAATGTCCATTTAGTTTAAAGGAAGTGACTATATAAAGGGGAAAAATTATTTAAATAGCAGCTATTACAAATCGTTATATGAAAATACTGTAATCAAATGCGCCTGTTATCGCACTCTGTAATGGAATCTGAGGCATGGCGAAAATTAAAAATCTCTCTAGGTTGTAATCATTAAGTATGCGAATAAATTTTTACATAAGTAACTGTTTCTCCGCACTGATATGACGTCAATCGCTGTTTATCAAAGAAAAACAAGTTCTTCCGGGAAGGGATCATGCCTGTGCCAATGAAGGCGTTGTTGTGGATACGACATTCCTAGCATGAATGATGGAACAACACAAACAGAGGCCAGTGACCCGTTTGTTCCACGCAATCAGCTGGCAAGCAGCCAATGACAGAAGACCAATAGGGATCGCTTTACCCGGTCGTGGGCAACAATATATCTCCGACTGACCCACTATAAGCGAAGTACAGAAATAAAGACTTTATTGCGGAGTTAGAAATCACCATAACCACTTTTCTGACCGGGAAAGTTCACAGTTGCCATCTGTGATGGTTTCTTTCCTCCCAGATGGAGGTACAGTGTTATATTACCGAAAACCGTGCAAAAATCTATTGTTTTATGTTCGCCACTTCCTATTTCCCCGTCATTAGCGACGGTTTAGTGCAGCTACACCTTTAAAAACACTCTTCTTTAGCGATGCAGTTCTAGAGAGTTCATTGCTACCAAATTCGTGTCGTTACATAATTCTTCCTCCTCACGTCAATCTTCACCCTCCCTCTAATAAAAACATTTACTATGAGAGACAATAGAAATTTTTTTAAATCGAAACCTTTTAGCGTCATCCATCCAAGAATGGATTACAAATTTTTAGCACAAATTCCATGGAAGAGGAATTTGAAAAATCATGAAAAGTATGCAATTTAACCGAAAAGAATTCGCAATGCTCTTATAGCAAACGATCAAATGACATTTTATTGATAAAGATTTGTTAATATGGAAAAAATTCGATAGTAGTAAAAAAGTTGATTATGCCTATTCTGGTTTTTCACACTGAGAAGATTAATATGCAATAGATCGATAAATATGTTAACAAATTTTATGCAATCATGTCAATCATTACTTCTTATTACATAATAATTGAAAAACATCAAGTGAAAACGAGAAAAAAGAAGGAATAATAAGTTTACAATAATAAATACTGCAGTCAATACGAACAATTTCTATTAGTTCAATGCCTACAGCTGACACAAAACTTGAAGCTGACAAAATGAAAAAAATATATATATTTTTTTTATTCGTCCCACGAAAGCAGGAGAGGAGGAGGATATTTTTCTTTAAAAAAAGAAAAAAGGAAATTTTTTTTTTTTGTAGAAAACAGGAGTTCTGCTTTAAAAATGACTCGGGATTATAAAAATTTACAATAGATGGAAGGAAATAATATTGACCCATAAAGAAGCATTGACAAACTATTATGAGGGTGACCCCTATAGATCTGCAGGCTTCTGATCTAAACAATAACATAAAAAGTGTTTCAAATAACTAAAAAAAGAACTTATGGGAGGTGCGTGTTATTTTCGAACTTATATACGCGAAGGTATCGTTTTTACCAAGCACAGTTGTTATGCGAAGTTATACTACAGAAAAAGGACTTTGATCTACAGAGTTTGTAATGTTTGTATATATCCGAGTTGAGTCAAAGTTTAATAGCTACAGCAAGAATGTTATGACACAGGTACAGGAAAACAGAGTGGCAGTAACGTGGAAAAAAAAAGACACCTTTTGATATTAATACATAAAAAAATGATATTTATATTCTACAATAAAATTATCAATAAAGTTAATTACTTTAATAATAATAATAATAATAAAATTAAATCGTGTTTCTGCATAGACTGTTCTTAAAATATTTTGAAAATTTTAGGGCAAGTATTAATATACGGTATAAAAGATTATTTTTATCCTAAACGAAAATAAACATCCGACAGTGTTTGTGTAATATTAAGAACTCTGTTCCATAAATATTGAAACAAAAGACGAGTGATTATATCTTATTGTCAGATATTTAAATCTAGATCGCACGTTAAATTTCGAGACGATTTATAATATCTTTTGAACTGGTTCCAAATCATTTTGCTGGCGACGGCATAAACAGACGACCTACACATCGGTACCAAATCACACATCAATAGTCTGGGAGAGATGACAGAAAGAGAGAGAATAGGAACAGTGCCAAATCACTGCAGGGTCTATCGAAGTACAGGTGCATAATGAATCGCATATAATGCGCAAGAAAAAAAGTAATAATTATAAATACGTTTAATCTTTCTAACAGAATATAAATTGCCGTACGAAAGTCTAAAAACAAAAATATTTTAATTTCGATTCGCTCATCATTTACTGTTTTTTTTTTTTTTTTACTGATTATTCCTTGAGGGATTTTTTACTTTCTTTTGTTTTTTTTTTTTTTTTTTGACTGATTATTCCTTGAGGGATTTTTTACTTTCTTTTGTATTTGAGAAGAATATTTGTTATAATAAAAAAAGAGTAAAAAAATGAATTAACGTGAGTTTGAAAGTGGATGTTTGAACAGTCGTTAACAACAGTAACAAGAGCTGAAGATAACAACAAGAGCTGAGTCAGCCGATGTCGAAGATATAAGACAGACTACTACTCTAAAAGATGATTGTGCCCGTATGTCACAATAAAGAAGTAGAGTGTAATGAAAGAGTATCAGTCGATCTAATAAATATAATGTCAATTCAGACTCGCTGCTGATAAATAAGGCGTTAGATTTGCGACAGAATTCTTTGATTACATCTTTGGAAGGCTATACTACTATTTGTAACACAGTGTAAATACTTCTAATGTACGAAACAAAGATCGGTACTTAAAAACTTCAAAATAGTTGCGAACACTTAATTGAGATAATATCAAATTTAGAATAATTTTTGATAGCATGTAACAGCATTATTTTCTTTGCATTTTTACACGTGTCTATGATTTGTTTGTTGCATTCTCTTCTTAATTTTATCTTGTACGTAAACAAACCCATTTTTAGTTGAGAGATTTATACGGTTCAAATTTATCGCGGGAGGGGAAAAAATTCGAATTTATTTTTATACGGCTTTATAAACATTTTTTTACTCTAAATATTTATAGTTTTATAATTAAATTTGTATCGCAAACGTACAATAAATAAATAAATAAATTTCTAATATTGTTTATTGAATATCTGCTTCAATAAATTATACATTTTTTTTTTAGCTTAAACGTCACCAATATTTTCTTTATAACAATGTTAAGTCGTTCTTAAGGGGAAAAAAGAAATATCGATAACGACTAATCAAATTAAAAAATCAAAATTAAAAATTATACCAGATCTACACACAGATAATTTTTACTAAATGTCAACGAAAAAAAATGTTATAATATGCAAATATCCTATTACAAGTTGGTGTTATCATCTTTGCTTAATTCTATTTTAAAACTCGTTAACATTTTTCTGCAGAAATTATTTACTGAGAATTATAGCAAAGTAACGAAAGGAAACTTGATATTAAATGACATTCCAGATTTTTATAATAGAGTAACACGAACCTTTAATATCTACTTCGTTTCAAAACATCCCGCTTCGTTATATATATATAAAATATATATTCTGCTAAATAGGCCGACTGTCATAAAGCATCACTAAGTATATAATTTTTCTCTTACTAGATTTTTTTTTATCGTCTCTAATGTTTTCCTGAAATCTGGCATATTAAGGTATATATATCTAAAAGAATATATGTATAGAATAGATAATTTATTTATTTTTAGCAATATCTATAAATATTCAATCTAGAATAGGATTTCAGAGTGAAAATACATTTAAAAAAGTTCATTTCTGAACTAAAAATATAAAAGAATATATTTAACAAATTTTTTTAACTTGTTCACTTATATTTTCAAGCTTCCTTTCTCTGATAAAATTACTTATTTTTTTGCTACAGTCACCTTCTGGCAAATCTTTTTAATTTTTTTAAACTGGTAGTGAATAAATAAGAACTTTTTTTTTTTTTAAAGTTACATTTCGTTAGCAACACAAATAAATTTAATCTACGACATACGATAACGACGACGTTTCGTGTCATAAGATTATTATTCTCCGAGTTACTAGACGTTGGTTAAAAACACTCAGACTGCACTGACTGTAAGTGCGAGACGTCAAGCTTTTAAGATAATCTATTACACTTCTTACGGTAGAAATTTTATGAACCTCTTTCAGACAATAGACGTGTTAAATCATTACCCTACAAGGTGAATCGAGAATGACCTTGATCCTTTAGGATTATGAACCCGTGATTCCTTATCCTATTATGTTAAACAGAATCATTACCGGTCTGAAGTTGCGGCATTCGATTTAGTAATTTTTCCCCCTTCTCTGCGTGGTGTATACTTCTAACGCGCGTGATCTTTCGGAATCTACGTCGAAAAGCTATATAACGTGTCATAGTTATCGCATAGTCGACTTGTTGCATGGGACTTACCTTCGCAATTTCCAGTCAGGCCCAAAAGTGTACTGATAAGCATGAGCCAAACTGAAGAGCCCAAGACAGGATACATCGTGGCTTCACACTAGACCGACCGTCAGGTAATCCCCATCTGCTCGTAGGTGCCGTAGTAAACAGGGGACTTGCCAACACGTGACGGCAGTTGAGAGGCGTGCCGTCCACCGACCCGCCCTTTCATTCACACAGCACATCTGTCCATTCATGACGGAGTGTTAAGCTAGTCCAGCTGACCACTGCTATTGGCTGATAGGTCCGTTACAGCGAATCATAGAGGTTGGCATCGCTTTTCAAACGTACGTCTCAATCGCTGGATAAAACACATGCTACTGGGTAGATTGTGATTCGGAGCGACTTGCAGCATTAGGAATTCCAGCTATTCGATGATTAATTATACTGTTAGCGTACCATGTAATTTAAGTGACTAAGAAGAGTCTTTCCGATGACATTCAAAGTAGAAGTACAAGGCTGGTGTGTCCTTCGTCGATGGTAAACGCAAATGCTGAAAATAGAAGAGATTTCCAGAACAAAAATCTTACTCTTCAATAGATACAGTAAACACACACACACATACATATATATAATATACAATATATTCCTCCGCTACATACATAAATAACACTAATTTTTAATACAAAACAATCAAAAATTTTCCACGTATCCTTGGAAATGTTAAAATATCAACTTTTTTTTTTTTTTTTTTTTATTTTATAAATAACTATGTTTTTTTTTTTTTTTTTTTTTTTTGAATAATGTCAAGATCGTCGCAATCAAAAATACTCGCAACTTCAAAGCGGTCAAACTCCAAATTTAGCAATGGAGAAAAATAGTTTTCGACGTTTTGCATTTAGAAACCAAGTCTCTTTATTTTTACTTACAAGGATTAATGTCTTATCTTCGGTATTTATCACGATAAAAAAAAATATTACGAATATAACTGAAAAAGCTGCCATAAATAAATCGTCGTAATTATTTTTAATACTTTTTTAAGAACCTGCTTCGTTACAAAAATGCGAATTACTTATTTCTAACAGTATTATAGTCATTATTTTAAAAACCGTTATTCGAATTAAATCAGATGTGTCGTGACATAAATTTAATTTAATTCCTGTCGCCCGACTGATTTACGTGACACTTACAGAGAGAATCTTATTTTTACTATTATTATTATTCAAACTATTCTTTTTTTTTTTTTCTTAAAAAGGAAGATGTAAAAATAAAGAAAATACCTTGAAAAAGAATAATAGTCAGTTGTTAGTTGTCTGAAATAGTTGCTGATAGCGTTGTTGGATCTTCGTCCACTTTTCTTTGTTTCTGGAGTCGTTAGTCGTTGAAACGTTAGTAGGTGATGCGCCTAATCCTGTTTTGTCTGTCTGGGCCGCAATGGTTATCTGAAACAGAGATTATATAACTACCGTCAATTATTACAATCCAATAAAAATAAAAAAAAAATAATTACAATATATTTAAACTCTTGAAGATTAATGAACTCGTAGGATGAAAAGTCAGACATATAAATTTTATCCAAGATGTTATATACCGTCACTTCTCAGACGTAATTATGAGCATTATTTACATTAATTAGTTACATTGTAAATAACCACACTTACAATTTAACTTATGACTATTAAAAACTGGTGAATTTTAATGAAGAACCCGTTCTGAGATTAGCGAGATAAATTTAAATAATTATTCTGTTGTAAAAAAAGATTACTGCAAACAGGTGTTAAAAATTTTATCATACAGTACTTAGAAAACGTTATTAAATTATTCTATACATATGGTAATCGTTTTTTTTTTTATGTGAATATATATATATATAAAGCCTACGAATGCACCAAAAAGTACAGATATTAAGATAAACTCTCTCTTGTTTCCGAAATCTTAATATAACTTAACCTCTATTATTTGTAAATTGATGGTAGTTAAACTGGAAAACTCTTAATTGGGAAAATATATAGTCTAGGCCAATTAGCAGATGTCTGGAATTTAAATGAAGAAGGAAGTGTAAAGCTAACATGTAAACACCAACAGACCCAGTTCTGTTTGTCTCCACAACGTATACTACCATCGTCAGCGATTATAAATGTTTGTACAATATATATATGCAAGTCGGGATACATCAGAGAGACCACCACATCACAATGCTATTTCGGGCAGGCCACATAGTAATTGAAGAAAAAAAAAATGTATGCATGTTTGGGAATGAAATCAGAAGAAGAAAAATTAAGAGACAGGAATGTCGGAACGTAGGTAAAACAAATCATTTGATGTGGAGATGTTTCCTCTGATCATTTCGCAACTTGTAGACTGAGATCATGTTGGCCTTGAAGGCTAGAGGGTACAGACAAGTCTGATGAAGTCAAATGACACCAACGTACAGTGTACAAGCACATCTTATGAGTATATAATACCTGTACGGAAGTTATAAAAATAATCTACTGTTAAAAAAAAAATTCGCAATTCGGCGAGACGTATTAGCGCCGTTTAATAATCTATATTGGAAAATGAAGATTAAAAAACAAAATAAAAGAAAATCGCAAACACTTGCTAAGTTATTTTTATTAAGATCGGTTCTTCTCATCCTTCAATATTGAGTTACAGTTTGCATAGCTGAGAATATGGATAGAGAGACTTACAAAAACGCAACTCTATATTTAGATGGAAAATCTTTGTTCGACTGGCAGACGAGATTGAGTTTAATGCTAACGAAAGCGTGGCATGATGGATCATCGTAACACGTGCCAAGTTCGTGTAGAGATGATGCTGACACGTCAACTTATACTTGGACGTCACGAATAATAAAAAAAAAAAATTTTTTCTCCTCCTCGATCGGTGATAAACAGAGAAATTTGCATAAGTCGCATTACTTATTAATCCGAGGCAATAAAGCATGTGAATATATAATTTAAAAAAAAATCGTTTCGATATTTTATAATGTTATTTATTGCTAATTCTTTAATTTAAATTGCTAATTTTAATAATGGCATATTCAGAAACCTCCATACTTTAGAGTTTCACATAAACATTTCGAGCGGTCTGCACATCACAGACATAGCGTGTCTGCGTTGCAGACAACTAGGAACTGACTTAATAGGTACACGTGCTCCTGTTTCAAGGTCACCAACACCTCGACTAGACAACGAAAGTATTCTAATAAAGCCGCTATAAAGTATTTTCGCCGCGACGGAAACAAAAATATTTAATTTTTAACTTAATTTTTTCGGTATACCGATATTCTTTTAAAAGTATTCGATGTAACAATAATAAAACATGATAGATAAATGTTATCCAAGTAAATTTCTTAGAAGTGTAACAGGATCCATTTGAATGAACAAGATTTAACAACTCTCATGTTACTCTTCCACGTGTGCAGCAGTCATTGAACGCCAATGAATAAAAAAAAAAATTACGTGTGAGAATATGTAATAATGATGATGACATTCATTAAATTTCGATTTTCGGACAATAAATTTTTATTATAAAAAAATTAATTTTTGTAAAAAAATTCCACATTCTAGTGGTAGAATGTTTTATATATATATATATAATGTAAAATAATAAAATATTGAGGATAATAATTATAAAAATACGTTATTAGTTTCTAAAATAAATTTAAACTTGAACATTATTTTGGGGGAAAAATCATTTTTATTAATTTATTTTGGGAAAATTTAAAGCTGTAATGAAATGGTGTGGAAAACTTCACAAGATTTAAAGTGATAAGTTAAATAAAATCACTGCTGACATATTATTCTACGCTATTTTTCTATTTTTCTGTTATCTAAGTATTAAGAGCATTGTCTACAAATCTACAAAAATTCATTTTGTATATTACGGCGAATGTATTAATTAAAATGTAACAAATTCTTTTTTTTTTTTTTTTTCAGTTGGCAATCGAAAAATGTGTGCATAAGAAAAATAAAATACTGTGTAATCAATTTTCAAGTTAAAGAATTTCATTACATAAGAAAAATAAAATACTGTGTAATCAATTTTCAAGTTAAAGAATTTCATTAATAATCAAAAGCAAAAAGATTTAAATTTGTTTAATTAATTTGAATAACTCCAGTATAGTTTTTTTTTTAAATGTATATCTATGTAAAATATACTATCTTTTGTGAATGACCATACTCAATGATAGATCTGTGAAAATTGCCAATTTATGGTAGAAAAGAATATCAGATTAGTTCGAATTTTTAAAATTTCTAGCTGAATTAATTTTTAATGAAAATGCATTCTTCTAAAAATCAATTTTTTAAATTATATAGAAGACTTAAAACATTGTAAATAGACAGTTCTTTCCTTTTTTAAAATAAGAACACTAATATTTACAATTTACAAAAAAATAATAAAATTTAATATATGTAACAATAAATAATCTTAAAAAAATATATATAAAAAATTCTCTCTCTTCAGCCTTTAAATTTTTTTTTTTTACTTATGGAATTTAAGAAAACAATGTAGCCCTATGTGAACCACTTAAGAAAAATATTTCGAAATTCTTTCTTGCTTTCCGCTTGTCAATTAAAATAACGATTTTCTGAATTATTTCTTATTGTTGTTACGTTAAGAAAGCAATAGTCAGCTTCACTTAATTCAAATGCAAACAATTGCGGAGGAGCAGTCCGGAAATTTACTTCTGCTAAAACAACACAGTGAATTTGAGTGTCAACGATCTTTCGGCTCCAATGTCAACAACAGAGGATATATTTACATTTAACTAAAAGAAAACAAGAACTGATTCATGGTTGTTGATACTTGCTCAAGAATGCTCAAAAGTCGAGAGAAAAGCAGAGAGAAAGAGTTTACATCTCGGCTCTGCCAAAATTACAATTTTGTAAAAATATTAACTGTCAACAGAGTTTAAAAATGACTTTTGCCAAATTTTCTACTCTAATTTTATAAATTTGTGCAGTAATAAAAGATAATAACGTTCAGAAAAAAAAACAACTCGAGTCTAGATGTTTAACCTTCTAGTCTTTGTAAAAATTTAGAACAAAGAATAAAAGAGCTATAAATTTTACATTCGGTTCTAGTAAACATGAATTCGTTGAACTCAAACTGACATCAAAGACATAAAATAAAATAATTTAGATCTATCTTTTAAAGCTGTTGTCAATAAAATTCTGCTAAACTTATACAAAGTCTCTATTTATTATATATAGTTAAATTATAGTGTGCTCTAAAGCAGACAACTATACTTTTTTTTTTGTTTTGTTTTGTTTTTCCATCTTTTCGCCAAGTCTATAGTACGAACATTCAAACCAAGAAAGAAAATTTAATAATAGTATCAATAAAATTAGTATCCACTATCGTTGGGAACTTATAATGTACAGAAATAGCTCTATATTATTATTATTTAAATATATGCTAGCATAGAAGTTTGAAGAATACAACGAAATTTTATTGCTACTTCGATTCGTATATCTTATATAAATGTATCGAATTATGCATCACATGCTGCAATTAAAAAATATAAAATATTATTCAAATTATAGTCTTGTATTTGTTCAAATTTAAAAGTGACTTATCTTCGTATGAGCTACAAACTATCAAATATATACTAGAAGAAATAGAAATATAGTATTTGCATATAGATAAGTAGTTATATTCTGCACGCATATGTTAACTGTTGAAAGTTTCATCTGCATTTTTTTAAAATTGTTGCGGAGATTTTAAGACTTTTATTATGTATGGTGTGCTGACATTTAAATTTTCGACATAATATATGCCGAGATTATTTTCATTCAATTTAAACATCTTGATTTTAACTAGTAATTTTCTTTTTTTTTTTTATTTCTTTTATAACTATTATATTTGTGGTTACAAATGTTGCTTGCAGGCACAATCGTCGCAGAATCCAGTAGAGTATAGACATAGCAAACGGTCTAGGCTACGACTACAGCCTATAGGCTATATACTATATACAGTATAAGCTACTGTGTGAAAATTTAAGGTTAGTTGAACGATAGAACCGGTTATGATGTGCCTAATGTTTAGATACCGAAAAATATTTTAAGAAGTAAATGTTGATCAAAAACAGGTTAGGAAATATATCGTCAAGTACCATAGAATAATCATCAAATTAAATCTAAATAATGTCACTGTCCACAAATTTGTTTTTAATATTTTAGCGAATTGGAATCTTTGTTTTCCAATACCGATCACACATTGTAAAAACTAATTTATGCTGAAAATAATATATAAACTAATCTGCAGTGAATATATTTCTGTCTCAGTATACAATGATACTTTCTTTTATGAAATATTCACACTCACAACTACAACGTATCTTATTTTAACTTATTTCATGTGATTTATTGTATACATTTACTTACTGATATGCAATGAATATGGAACGAAGAAACTAGGCCATTAAAACATAAAAGTTTATAAAAATTTGCTCGTAAGATCACAGTTTTAAGAAAAGGGACGGCAAAATTATGCCATTTGAGTTTAGTAACAAGAACTGTTTACTAAAGACTGGAAATTATGCAAACTGATGTGTAAAGAAACTGAAAAGTTAGAAATACAAAAATGATTGCAAGTATCGCGGGATCCTCATCTACGTAGATGATTAATTAGGAAAAGATAAACTTGATATATCTTACATCGAAGATATTCGTACTTAAAGATCTGTTTACTAAAGATTGGAAATTATGCAAACTGATGTGTAAAGAAACTGAACAGTTAGAAATACAAAAATGATTGCAAGTAATATACGCGGGATCCTCATCTACGTAAATGATTAATTAGGAAAAGATAAACTTGATATATCTTACATCGAAGATATTCGTACTTAAATCGTTTGAATGGAATGCGCATGTCTATATTTAATCTCGAATTTTTTCTTTCTTCTTCTGTATTTAAGTTCATAACTGTATAATGTATATAAAATATATCATTCAACAGAATTTGAATCGCTTCTCTGATCGTTTTCAGTGGTCAGGGCCGGATTATCCACCAGGCACAATAGACACGTGTCTAACAGTACCCCGAACAATAGGAGACTTCAAAAGGAGTTTAAATTATTGAACAATTTTATAATTTATTTAAAAAATTCTTAAAATTTCAAAAAAAATTCTTAATCTAGCCCTGGAAGTGATTCTTAATGTTTTTGGAGTGGCGGAACACCAAAATTAATGATGTTTATATAAGGATAAACGATAATAAAACTAACAATAAAAATGTGCATGTAATTCTTAATATATGTTTTATTAAAATTTATAGGTTATATATATTTCATAATTTTGCAGAACACCAGTTAAGAACCACTGTGCTAAGGTAACACCACTTATAAATACTAGTCTGTCTTGCTATCGTGGGATTTATGACGCAAAGATTCGCGATGCAATCAGATAAAGTCTCATCAAGAAAAAAAGCCAGAAAATCTCAATCTCAACATCTAGTTACAGAAGTAGAAATAATAATAATAATAATAATAATAATAATTAAATTATTTTCATGTTGTTTTGTTAATAATTTAATAGTGTATTTACAAAATTATTATTTATCAATTATAATAAATTATTATATTATATTACAGTTTAGTGTAATATAAAATTGCTTATATATGCTTATACACTTCCATATATATTCGAACTTTTTATTGGTCTGGAACGTAATTCCCGCATAATATATTAGTTCAATGGTAAATAGATGTCCGATATACATAGTTTCGATATAAGTCGTGCTTTTTAGGAACATAATTATAACATATGTTAAGGCCATCCTATATCATTATTAATATGACATTCACAGGATCGATAATTTTTAGAAATTATCTATATAAAATATTTGCAAATTTTTCAATTTTGATTCTACGCTAAAAAAATGATTTAGATGAAGACCCACAAAAAAAAGGCATCTCATTAATGAAAACTATATAAAATCGAAATTACAACTTACACTTTATTTTATCTTTATATTAACTTTTCAGAATGAATATAAAATTTCATCAAATAATTTACAAAAATTATTTATTCGCTATTTTTAGTGATTTTTTTTTTAAATCATTGTAACTAATGTAAGAATAACAGAATTATTGAACTGATAGGAATCAAATTTTACTAGCTTGATACAATGAAATACAATACTGCGCTATTATCAAAGATATTAAGGAATGAAATTGTATCTTCTAACGATAACTATTGTTAATGAAATTAGGAATTCTGTACGAAATGTAGTAGTGTCTCTATAAACATTCTATAGATCTATTGATGGGTTTATCCACGGTCTGACAATTATCAAACAAATATTTTTTTTTTTTTGTTTTATATTTTAAGAAAACAATGATTTATCATGCTAGATGCTTTAAAATTTGTAAAAGTAAAACACATTTCAAACTATGTATAAATTAAACAAAATTTGAAGTATTATCAAAAAAGGAACAGATCGTTATTTTCTAATCCTGTAAACAAATAGAAGAAACAATTAGAACGAGAAAAAATGTGATCATAATGATAAGAAAAACTATATTAATATCAAAAAGACTCGTTATTAGGTATCACAACGGTAAAATAAAGATAAACTTTTCTAATGAATCCAAACTGTGATGTCTAATGTCATTAATTAATTATTTTGCTTATAAGAAAAAGCAATTTATTTTGCTTTCTCTTATATAGGCCTTCTAAAACGATCAAAATTTTCAATCAAAAATTGTTCTAATTTTTTTGTTTGTTTGTTGAAAATATGCCTAGTGTTTTAGAATGATAATATGTAAAATACGATTGTAAAGATATACCCAATCTTCAGGTGTAATTTTCCCGGAAATGAAGCCATTTAAACGAGAATAAATTGTTAAACATTAAAACATAAAATTTTTGTAAGGCATAGCTTCATTTATAATAGTAAAGATGGAAGATTAAATTTTAATTTTAGTAGTTTTAAAATTATATTAAATTAAATTTATTATTAATATTTTTGTACTTCATTTAATGCAAAATATAATTCTTGTATACAAATTATGATTAAGCTCATCACGAAACTATAAGAATGGTTAGCTTTACTAAACACTGTCCTCTGCAATTCAGCCCTTCTAAAGAGCGTTAAGTACTTATTTTATAATTTCTTTATGGAGACTAACAGAAAATGTTTGGCAATCATCATCATATTTCAACAATGAATAAGATTAGAGTATTTCTCACGTATCATTTTTCCAAACGTTCAAGTTTAATATACTCTGAAACAACAGCAGCAATTGAAATTATGCAATTAATAACTGGAAATACCTAATTGAACTAGTAAGAATTATGTGACTATCAATGGTCGAATATTATACAATAGTATCGTTTATGAGAATAATGAAGACTTTCACGTAGTATATATAATAACATATGGTTTTGACTTACGATTAACTTATAGGAAAATATTAACTAACTAACTAAACAATCAGATTTTCGATTTAAAATAAAAAAACTGTCAAAAGTACTGAGATAAAAATTCAAACTGTGATATATCAATCCAGAGATGATAGACAGTAAAAAAATTTTGTTTTTTAATGCTAAAACAGTTATAGTATGAAAAAAAATTAACTTTTCCCTCCTATGTTTTATCATTGTTATTTTTCTATACATAGAATAAGTGTATATATTTCTCCCATAGTTAATGCATAAATGATAGCAATTTATAATAATCCAATTGCATAAATCAATAAAAATCATATTTCCATCGATGAATTTTTGATGTTTTTTTATAAATTACAATAAATGTTTTTACTAACATAATAGTTTTGAGCTATTAACAAAATCAGAAATTCGTTTATTTTTCTACGGAAATTATATTGATAGATTTGAAAATTATAAGTTTATTGCTTTAAAAATATTTCCAATCTACTAATTTTTAACCATCGCAAAAAATTTTAAAATCGATTCAATGCTGCCAATTTGCTAATGATAGCTCTACAAATGATAGTTCGAAATCATTCAATATTCGATTCTCTTTATCAAAAATAGAGCGGATCTATTAAGAACTTTGAGAGAATTCATTGAAAAATTTATTAAATTTATAATTTTTTTTTTCTTTTCATTTTATTTTATAAAGTGAACAAGCGACTTATAATATAATCCGAAAACTAATTGGATTCTTATTGAATATATCTGAGACACTGAAAATATATTCGGAATAGAGAACAGTTAATAGAAGATTTTTCTATTCAGTTATCATCTACATAAACTTAAAAATAAAAGACATGCAAGATAAAATTACTCCGGATTTAATATGAATTTACCGAATTCATTTTATAATTTCGATGATAATCAGCAATATTAATAAGATTTTAAGATATGGCAAATATTTTGATGAGGCAGAGAGATAACAGAATTTCTAATACAATATCATTATTGTTAACAAACTATAAGAATAAATTTCTTAGAACATGGTCTGAAATAATTCTACAAAGAATTTATTAACAATTCACGGAAGACTTCGACCGTTTCTTTATGAATACTCATGAATTGACGTCATTAAAAACTTTAGGGTTGGTCAAGGAAAATTAATCTGCATATTATTAATATAATTTTGCAATTTACATATGTATTTATACGGTAGATCAACAACAACGCGGAATTAATTGATTTATATTCTAAGCAAATAATCAAAATCCCAATTAAATCTATTTGATTTGAATCAGAACTAATTAAATTAAGCTTCGGCTACATTATACTCTACTTAAGCTATGAATATTTGTTTTTAATTGATGTCATTACGATATCAGTAATTACAGACGTATCAGCTTACAATAAAAATTTATTTTGTAAAAACAAAATATTTATGTATTAATTTTTATTTGCGAAAAAAAAAAATTGAAAAAAAAAAAAAGTCTCTTCAACGAAACGAAACCGAGTTTCCTCGCATTAAACATGACTTCAAATGGAACAAAACCATTTCATGCAAACAGAAAAATAAAAAAAAATAAAAAAAAAATCTTTAAATGCGAAAATTATATGATATAGGAGTCATTTATCTCAATTTTCTTTGGTTATTCATGATATTCTTTGAAGATAAAACTAGAGAAAGAGATCTTAAAAATTTCACGTTTTGAAAAATAAAATTTAGAAATCTTTAAATGCGAAAATTATATGATATAGGAATCATTTATCTCAATTTTCTTTGGTTATTCATGATATTCTCTGAAGATAAAACTAGAGAAAGAGATCTTAAAAATTTCACGTTTTGAAAAATAAAATTTAGTTTCAGAAATATTTAACTTTACTAGAAAAATATATCAAGTTTTTATATGGTAAACATATGTGAATCTCAATTAAATCTGATTACAGCCAGATACAATTAAATTAAGAGTCAATTAACTGTAATCAAACCATGATATTTTAAAATTGATATAGGCTATACAGTACTATGATATCAATGATAAATGTGCTCCATCCCAGTGACACTCACAAAGTGTAGTAAGCATATTTAACGATATATGAAGCCAATAACACGTGACTATAATCGCATATAAATAAAAATGTGCAATGCGATTCAATCAGTCATTAAAACAGTTTTTAATCTGAATCAGGAACAAATAAAAGTTTACTTTTATGCAAAAAGTTTATGCTATACTATTTCATTTCCATTTCTTGATCATTTTATTATAAAATACAGTTTTATAACATCAATACATTCATTTCATTCGTCTGCAAAATATATCAGGAACCAACATCACAAAAGCATTCACATTTTAGGAATTTTAATCTTTTCAAGATATACACTTATTAAATTTTGAAATACCTGGGTAATGATGCCATTAAATTTTTATTTTAGACGACATCACTGATATTTTTTATCATATACATTACGATTTTTATTATTGGATTTTTCTATAAGAAACGGCATTTATTACTTACCACAGTAAAAACTGCTTATATAGAGCATCCTTTTTTTTCAAATTTGTTTTCCTATTTTTATTAGTTGTAAGATAGGATATAAAGAGTGCCCCTTAACAGTCGGAATAAAATCAAATCACGAATTTCTTATATCAAAATAACGGAAAAATTCTTATAAACACAGATCAAGAAAACATCGCATTTAAAAGAAATATTGTATGTAGGCCTACACTTTTACAGTAGTGTTTTCTCAAAGATCATAAAGGAAACGTGTTTAATTAATAAAGTAAATTTAAAGACAAAAATTGACAGTGTAGTCTAAGATATAAAAACGTAAGAAAATGTTAAACTAGGCCTATAATGTCAATTTTAAATTTACTTTATTAATTAAGCACGTTTCCTTCAGGATTTTTTAAGAAGCATTATTAAAAAATGTGCATATTTCTCTTATAAATATAGGTCCAAAAATTCTCATTTAAAATTTATTATTATTATTTTAATGTAAGAAATTCATGATTTGATTTTGTCTCAACCAATAAGGGACACCCTGTAGAGTACAGTGGTGACTCGCAATTCGACACTAATCCGTCGCTGAAGTAATGTCGAATTGCAGGACAATATTTCCCATATAAGACTATGTAAAATATGGACCCCCATCTCACTCCCCTAACTAGTGAGTGAGAGAGATACAATATATTATTTATCCTTACCCCACTCCCCTAATGGGTGAGGTGAGAGAGATATATAAAGTAAATAATACAGTGTATGTGTTTTACTATTGTATAACACACTAAATTACAAAATACACTATTCACACATAATTTATTAGCCCTTAGATGTTGGAATGAAGTCTTCCAGCAGACGCACACAATTTATTAGCCCTTGGTTGTTGGAATGAAGTCTTCCAGTAGACATCCTAACACCCATATCTTCTCTCTCTGTTGCAAAATGTTGCTACAGTTGCACTAGGAACGCCATACTCGAGTTACATTTTAATTGTTCTACCTTTCTGCACTTTATCTACATATTTTATTCTTCGTCTCTTTGCTCAATTGAGTGTTCTTCTTTCCGGAATTATTCCTCGTCTCTTTGTTCAATTGAATATTCTTCTTTTCGGAATTATTCCTCAGGTTCATCTCTTTACTCAATCAAGTGTTCTTCTTTTCAGAATTATTCCTCTGGTCAGTTCTTGCTCAATGGAGTGTTCTTCTTTTCGGAATTTTCTTCTGGTCATTTCTCTTTGAATCCATCCTTGCATTTCACTCAAAAAATAATAATAATTACAAATTTTTTACTTTCTGAAAAATGTAGAATTGAAAATTAACACAAACAACACGGGCAAACACCAAAATAGCCCAAAAAGAACTGACAAATAGAAAATGACATTACACAGCATGGCCAATCTGCGAAATTCAAATGTCGAATTGCGAGACCGTCGAATCGTGAGGCACCACTATATTAGATTAGTGGAAAAACGTATCAATGACTCGATTTAGGACTAATCAACCATTTTTTTTATTGAGATATATAATTTTAATAAAATCTTTACAAATTCCTTTGAGTAAAATTCGATCAAAATATTATTATTATACATACTGCAGTGATATGCTGATCGGATTATGTCTACTACATAATGGAAATTATGTTTTATGGATATAAACATAACTTTTAATTTTTCTGCAAATAAGAAATATTAAAAAACTTGTTACAGTGATTCTCGCAACTCAGAATATACAGAAGACTATAGACAAAGTTTGTGCACAATAAATCACTGAATGATCGCAGTGCTAGGGCAACAATATCCTCTTTGCAACCTGTATTCAGTTGTAATTGGTTTGATTTCTGGTAATTCTACCGTTTGATGAAGAACATCGTCTTATAAACAACCTCACTTCTCTTTAAAACCTCCCTTTTCTACTATTGCTACTTCTACAGACAAACCTTCTTCTCTTAAGATTAATCAGAAATAAATCTATGAATAACGCAAATATTCTAAACATTGTTTCGATATCATCATCATTTGAAGTATATATTGTATTAATAATTAAGTTTTGCAAGATTTTAAAAATTGAAAAAATAAATTATTCAAAAATTTAGAAACTATAAACTTGAATAAGTTTTTCATTTCGTGATTATTTTACGTCACGAAATACTATCCTATTTTAAATTATTGCAATACTATTTCCTCATGCTAGCGCCATCTGCTTGTGCTAATCGGTTTAAAATTTTAATCAATCTGAGAGATATTTTTAAAATTTTTCTATTTATTTGAATTTATTTATTATTTTTTTTCCTCTTCAACTCGCTCGTTTGATTGGAAATTCAGATTCCAGAAGACTTGTAAGAGCGATGACGAAATCCATAAACTTTGAACGTAGCAATTTTTATCTATGATTACAATCTCTTCGGTTATTATTTCGAACAATGAACATTTGTTATGCCATTTATTTAATCTTTAGCAAACAGGAAGAGGTAAACCATCTTTGTACTCTTACATAACTTTAGATTGAAATGAGCTCAGTTTCTCATTACAATACTGGCATATGGTGAAATTAACGCGCGAACACTGATTAGTCATAGTCAATTCATGCGGTTTTTTTAAGTGTGTTCTATGCATGTTACATCACGAAGGACAAATTAACCAGAACCGCGATTGTGTCAGTCGACTTCAAGAAAAATTGGGATAGACTCGCCGATCCGGATTCTCACCAAGTGATTTTCTTGGCACACTATTGCAGGAACGAAGTACGTGAAATGCAGATGCAAAAAGTCACGTCTGCATTTCTTATTACAGAATTATTTTTATATTGATCTTAAAAAAACGAATCGTGACACGAAAATTGTATATTACAAATTATTCAACTTAAAAAAAAAAATGATATTTATCATTCATCTAAGCAATAATAATAATATTAAAATATTTTCATGAGTGCCATACCTTATTTGTTTTATATGAATTATCTGAGTGTTGTTATGAAAATTAATAAATTTTTCTTTGATGGTATGCTTTTTATTTGTTTTGTTTAGAATAAATGAAGATTTAACAGTGTGTTGAATTGGGAATACCTGTACGAAGAGATGAGTCACTATGATTTGATAAGATCAGAAGATTGTCTCTCTCTCTCTCTATCATCATCAAATGCAGCAGTTCCACATTCATCAATAACATTTTACTTATAAATCTTATATATTCTAGAATTTATTTAAAATTATAGGATATATTTCACATAATTATAACAGTCTAATTTCTCCAAACACTTAAAAATTTTGTAGAAATACTGCAATTTTTATCTTTTGATCAAACAAATTTCAATTTTAAGAAGGATTAAATCAATTTAAACCTAAATATTATATACAGTTATTCAAAGAGCAAGATGATAAAAGTTAATGACTATTGTTATAATTATAGAATATTTTTTTTTATAGAATCAGAATTATTTTTATACATTATACGCAAACAACACACTGATGATGTCAATCAGTTTTTATTTACATTTAATCTTTAACAATACAACATTTATTAATATCAACTGAAATTTTTATCTGTCCCTTTATATATTAAAAACTCACTATGTTTTTCATTAGATAAATGATAATATAGAGGAAGAGTAGGTGATGGCGAGTCTATGATTTTTTTGGACTGTTAAAACTGAACCACGAATTATAATAACGACTATGTTTTTCATCAGATAAATGATAATATAGAGGAAGAGTAAGTGATGGCGAGTCTATGATTTTTTTGGACTGTTAAAACTGAACCACGAATTATAATAACGTTATTATTGTGACTGCATTCGTTGGCAGCTTCTATGAAGGTCAAATTGAAACTGAAATTTTTTATTCCTGACATTAAAAACTGATGCTGGATTGTTCACTATACAAACATACACGCATACCTCCACGCTATTCACCTTAAAAAGATTGGCAACAATCCAAAAACAAATTTTTAAAACTAAATCTAAGTTTTATTTCTAGACACCATCTGTGTATTTTTATGAATTATACAAGCGTCCTTCATAGCGAGTGTATATAGTATATCAAAATTCATAATTCCTATTCTCATATAGAATTTTTTCTTTACTTAGTACGGTATTTACTTTATTTTCTGTGAATTTTAATAATCTAAACTATCCGATTCAGCGTAATACTTCTAGATTTTATTTGTCCATTTATTTCATTTCAATCTCATTATTTATCAAATTATATACAGTATATTTAATGGTTAAAGAAAATCTATGGGAATTCAAATTTTGTAAAGTCTGTTGATAAAATTTCGCAATTCCATTAAAGTTTCTCAGTTCTATTTATAATTCCTCATTTTCTATTATTTGCTTCACTAAGCTTTCATTGTACCTCACAGACTAAACATGCGAACTTTAATTAAAACAAACGCCTATGATTGAAGATGTAGTTTCTGGTTGATAATGTTAAACTATCAATTATCGTGTATACATAATAAGTTTGATTCAAACTGATTTATGAGTCCTAAAACTTCTTTGATTCTCCATTATATGATTACATAACCATAATTAATTTCCCATATCGAAAGTTTTGAAAGATAACTGAATGCTATTAGATATATTAGGACTTTGTGTAGCCAAACATCATATTACTGAATTATTTCACATATTCAGAAATAAAATATTTTCTAGATTTGAAGTTCCATTTATTTTTTAATTGCTTTAATACTCGAATTTGAAGACTGATTTTTCATTTTAATTTATTATACTTCAATATTATTTACTTTATTAATATAAGATTAGGAAATCATCTAGGTGATACACATTTATTAACGAAAGAAAAGCGTAAAGTTTATTACAGTTTTTACAAATTTATTAAAGCGGTATCAAAACTTTATGCATTTGTTATGTTTAAAGCAAATAGATAAAAAGCAGTTTTCAAAAGAACTAAATGCATACTTTCCGAACGTGTCCTTTATTTTAGGATGGCTATAGATACTGGATTAAAATATATCTTAAATGTCATAAAAATCTATTAAATACTTCAATAGTTTTTATATAGAAAAACTTCAGATGTTTGAATGTCGTAACATTTTTAAACAAATGAATCTACACGGTTAATTAATCCTACTTCAAACTTTTTGTCTTTAATAATCTGATTAGTTAGTCTATTGAATTTTATAAAAATCAATCAAATACGTAATTCAAAGTTTGAACATTCGCTATTTTTAAATGGTTAAGATAAAAATTTACTTGATGCATCATTGAAATCACTTTGAACGATTTGACCTTTCTGTTAAATTTTATAAAAATCTAATAACTAATTCAGGATATTAAGAGAGTACCTCGGAAGTTTGAAAGTATTTGCACCATTTAAACAGTTTAACCTACATATATCAGCGATTATCAATTTGCTATTAGCTGTGGACTCCCTTTTTAAGATATGCCATAGACCCCTAAATTTATTCCATGGACCTCATAGTCTGCGGACCGCCAAATGGAAAATACTGACCTAGATAATTAAACGATGCAGCATTGAGGTAATCTTTAATGACAGGACATAACCGAGTTTCACAAATCTATTAATTAATTCAAAAATTATTAGTATGGATACATATAAATACAACATGGTAATCTTATAAACTTCATTTTCCTCAAGAGAAGTGCAATAAACTCATTTGTTAAATCTTTACTGATATAGTTTCTATTATGTAAGTAAATTAGTACAAGCAGTTCTGGAAAAAATTAATCATCTACTTTCTGAACATGTTCACCATTTTGAAATCATTAAATATATGGGATTTAAAATATATTCACTGAAGTCATCTCAATGATATATTCTCTTTATTGAATACCATAAAATCTTACTCAGATAGTTCAATAGTTATGGAGTAACGTCAGAGGTTCAAACGTCCACCATATTTATACTGTTAGAAAGGAAAAAATAATAATGGATATGTCAGTCATCATCAATTACTTAATTTTCCTACTGAACTTCATAAAAATCCGTTAAATAATTCAAGATATATTAAGAGAAAATCCGCTACGTTTAAATGCTTAAAACAACAAGGTTAAAACATTAAGGCTTCGGGATTACTTGTAACAACAGATCATCCTTGTAAAATTTCATGAAAATTTACTAATTAATTAAAAGTTGTTAGTGGGGAAACACAGACAAGCATATTGCAAGGTGATATAAGCTTCACTTTTCTTCATTATCATCATGCATACAGAAAAGCATAATAAAAATTTCAGCGATGCATTTCTATACTTTTTTACTATTTGTTTAAATACATTTAAAACTATCAAACTTTGCTTTTTTTTTATCCATAAATCATTCATTATTTTAATTTAGAAAAATAATTTATTGAAGTAATAACAGTATAATACAGTATATCGTATGTTGGCGGAATAATGCAATCCAGTTGTTATCACGATATGATGATATAAAACTTTAAGGATTTTTTTTAAAAAAGCTATATATAAATAATAATTTAGCCTTATTATTAAGAATCCATCTTGAAAGTGATGCTCAATCATTATATACAGTATATCCTTTATATAATTGCTCAATATATTTCATTATTTTGTTAACATACGATATATTCTATTACATATCACAATGTTCATTATTTTTTACTGTACTGAATTATATCTTTAAAATAGATACATTTTTAGATCATATACTGTATCATCAATTATGCTAAAATATTATTCATTTGCATATTATTGCAGTAGTATGTTGGAAAAAAAATAATAATAATACGAATACAAAAAGATTTATCTATTACTTTAGTTTTTAAGATAACTCCAAAAAATAAAAATCAACATAGAAGTGAATTCGATTTTTATTTTATTAATTTATTCTTAATTATTATTTTAACTGTAATTTATTACTGAATTACTTATAATTTTTTTTATTTTACTATTAATAAACTTTGAATGAAATTCAAAATGATAATGAAGTAGATGAACAATATAAACAAATAATTTCATTAATAGCTCTCTATATATTTTTTCATTTAAATTATCATCATCTGTGTAAATTGTTTTACAAAAATATAAATTACGTAGACGGAATTTGAATCAAATATTATTATTAGAAATCATTTTAATAAGTCTTATTTGTACAGAATCATAAAAAATCAATGGTAAATTTGCTATTTTTTATATAATTTATAGGATTATCATTATTAACTAAAAATAATAAATCATGATTGTTTAACTCAAAAATCATTATTCTTCCCATTATAATATGAAAAATATCGCAATTTTTGTATGTTCTGTATTGGCTTTCTTTTCTAAAAATTAATAATAAAATTCAATGTTTCAAAGAAAAATTAAATACTGTACAGTAGGCCTACTTTATTTAAAATATAAATTCCCATCTCTATGAAGGCAGCTGATTCCGTGTGATTATTAAAAAGTTCAAGATTCGAATTTTTTTTATAGACCAAATAACTTTTTTAATAATTCAGAAATAAAATCATTACTAATAATGTAAAACTAGAAAAAATATTTATTATTATTTTTTAAATATTGCATTTAAAAAGATGCTGTTTTAAATGAAGCCAATGAATTCAAAAGAATTTGATATTTTACATCAGCTAGTGTTTGTAATTAAGTTTGTTTTTATATAAAAAAATTTGAAGTATAGTATATGCTTCAAAAATGAAAAATTTATATATTTGTTTTTAAACTTTATGTATATATATCATCATATAAATTTTTGGAACAATAATACTAAATTCACATGCAAAAAAAATTAATGATGATGATAAACAACTTCCGTATAATTTCTTTTAAGAGTTCACTATTATAAATTTCCGCAATTTTTCTTCGACCTTCCACCTATACGGCAAGAACAGTCAGAACAGTTGGTCTGCCCACCTACTAACTTTACCTCCACTCAAATAAACTAAACAACCTTGAAAGAAAAATTGAGAGGGAGAAGAAACAATAGCTTGCATTATTGTACAGTAAATGTACAAGGCCAAGTGAGATTCTAAGAAGGGGTTATGTTCTCTTATATAGAGAAAGCCTTTAAATCAGTTTATTATAAGGTTGCGCATTTATTACATATTTACAAACGTAAATATTTTTCAATGCTTACATATATAAACACTGAAGATTAACAATTTACAAACAAGTTTTTTTTAATTAAATAAACATTGGAGAATTATCATTTTAAAACATCCAAAATTATTCTGTGCTAAAATTTTTTTTCCACGATTATACTAAGATATTAACTCATTACATCAGGATATCTAATACCTTCTGACCGACGACCCAAACCTGGCATTAACATCGTTTCGTAGTATGTAATAGATCGGATATATATATAACGAATGACATATATCAAATTCCGAGTTATTTATCGAGGGACTATAAAGGTCGAAAATAAAGTCTGCCATATAAAAAAAATAGCAATTTCTAGAATTAAATAACCGAATTATGTAAGACAATGGTACGTTTCGAACGACATCTGGCATAATGTAAACACAACAGAAGAAATACAAATCATATTTATCCACGATTCCTAGTGAATTCTGTTAATAATAAATTCAATATTACTTATGGAGAGCAAAAATATAGATACGAAAGTTCTACATATAAAATTGTAGGGGAGGTTTTTCTCCCTCGTGCTATTTTATATTTTAAGAGTGTAAACATTATCTATAAATACAAATAATCATTAATAAATAAAAAATAATTATATAATGAATCGGGGGAAGATGACCGACTTTTTCATTCTTAAACTGATATTAAATTTGAATATTTTCGTTTCATATTTCAAGCATTTATACTAACATTTTTATATTACATTTACATTTTATAAGTTTAATAGAAATCTAGATTAATTAGTTAGAACCAATATGGTTTTATACCAAGATTTTTCACTATAGATGTTTCATATAGTGTATTATATTATTCATTACTAAACGTCCTGTAGAATTCCATATTCTTATGAAACTTTGAAAAGTGCGATAATTTTGAGACAAAAATTCTAACACTTCTCTGGAGTTCTTTCATGGCAAAGATGGCAAAAGTGATACAGGTAGGCCTCGATTAGTGCGAATAATTGGTTCCACGAATTTCTATGTATATACAGGTAGGCCTCGATTAGTGCGAATAATTAGTTCCACGAATTTCTCCCACAGGTAGGCCTCGATTAGTGCAAATAATTGGTTCCACGAATTTCTCGGCTTTCGAAGTATTAACTCTATGTAAAATATGGTAACTGGTTCTTGCTTTGTGAGATTCCGGCCATTAGCCAACCTTCACGATGAACCACAATACTAACTTAACACTAACTGTTTAAGAAATATTTATTTTCAGATTTTACACCATATTTTTACATCATTGTTCATCATTTAAATTAATAACTTACATCATTGTTCATCATCTATCTTAGTGTAAGACAATGAATAACCACAATACTAACTGTTTAAAAAATATTTATTTTCATATTTTACATCGGTGTTCATCATCTAAATTAATAATTTACCAGGAATTTTATCTCATACCATCATCAAACCAACTGCCAAATCGAAACCAAAAGAGCTTAACACTAACTGTTTAAGAAATATTTATTTTCATATTTTACATCATAACTAACTGTTTAAGAAATATTTATTTTCATATTTTACATCATTGTTCAAACTGTTTAAGAAAAATTTATTTTCATATTTTACATCACTGTTCATCATCGGCCATTAGCTAACTTCACAATGAATAACTACAATAAACTTAACACTAACCATTAGCTAAGTTTCACGATGAATAACCACAATAAACTTAACACTAACCATTAGCTAACCTCACGATGAATAACCACAAACTTAACCACTAACTTCAGTTTAAAAGAAAAATTTATTTTCATATTTTACATCATTGTTCATCATCTAAATTATTAGCTAATCTCACGATGAATAACCACAATACTAACTTAACACTAACTGTTTATGATATTCTGGCCATTAGCTAACTTCATGATGAATAACCACAATACTAACTTAACACTAACTGTTTAAGAGAAAATCCACGATGAATAACCACAATAAACTTAACACTAACTGTTTAAGAAATATAGGATGAAGAATAACCACAATAAACTTAACACTAACTGTTTAAGAAATATTTATTTCCACAATACTAACTTAACACTAACTGTTTAAGAAATATTTATTTTCAGATTTTACACCATATTTTTACATCATTGTTCATCATTTAAATTAATAACCATATTTTATATCGTTACTCATTATCTAAATTAATAACTTACCAGCTTTTGCTTGAATGTTCGCTT
>AYEL01071424.1:0-16079 GCA_000484575.1 Olivierus martensii
TCTAACTGACGAAACAAAATCAGAAATCGGAACTTATAACTAAAAGTGCCAATTAAGTGTTAGAAGTAAAACGAACAAATGAGGTTAGAACTTACACTAATAATTTGAAGAAAATCTCAAACAAGTTAGATAATAACAAAATATAAATTTATTAGATTCAAAAACACTTACAAAAGTGTTAATTAAAGCTTTGTTTAAACGAAATAAAGCACAATGAAATAAACAACAAGACTTATTTAATCCAATTCAAATATCAACAATTAATTAATTACAAAAAGAGAACCTTAAATACTACTTAACTTCTACTACCTCCACCTCCGATTCAAACTTCTCTAATTTTGTATTCTATTTAACTTCAGCTATTTTTTCTATTTTTCTAAGCTGCTGATGAGGATTTTTTTGAAGTCGAAAATACTTCAGTTCTATCTACAAAATTATTAAAATTTATAACATTGATATTTTATTATTCATATGATGATGTATTATTATTGTAACAATTAATTTTTTTATATATATTTATACTATAATTCAATTAATTAATCAAATAATAGTCACAGCTTTAAAAGTTCATTCTATTTAAATAATAAAAAATTTTAAGCTTAAAACAGAAATGTAAAATTAAACAACATATATGATAAAGATATGTTTCAAAATTGAAATTAACTCATTCTCAAAGAAAAACCATGAAATCTGAATTATTTTAAAAAAATGATAATCCATTGCAAATCTATTAATGATGAAAATTTAAACAACAGCTCTGATAAAAATTGTCTCAATAACACAAGTATTATCTATGTTCATCTTTCAATAGCTCTCTAATAACTTAAATAATATAATTTACATTAAGTTCACTATACCTGTTGATCTTGAGTTGGATAGTTTTCTGGTTCAGAAGTAAAATGTGGATATTTAGGATTGGAATAATCAAAACACCATTCACAAAAATGATTTGCTAAATCAAAACCTCTGTAAATTAAAATAATTAATAATTGAATATAAAATTTTTATAATCTTAGAAATTTTCTTCAAACAATATTAAAAACTATAAAGTTTTTGTTCTGGAAAAATGTAAATTTAAAAATAATAAAAAATTCCAATAAATGGAATGGAAATTATCAGCAGTTTTAAATGAACAAGTTATAATATAAAAGTATATATTAAATAAGAAATAATCTTTTATATTATTTATAAATTTAGTCTTAAAATAATTTTTCTGAACTTATGATTCTTATGTAAAAAATTAAAAAAGTTTTACACTAGATGTACAAAAATTATATTTTCCTTATTTCATATGCATATTCATTAGGACTGTAATGGAGTGTAATAATAAATATTGGTCATAGGCAATAAATACATTTTGGGCATTTTCAAATTATGATAGCAGTATTCAAACCAAATCCTGTTATAATTCAAGGACTATCTGTATAGCAGACTGAAACCTAAATAAAGTTGATATTTTATATATTTTCCATTACAAACTTTGATATTTACAATAAAGCATTGATTGTCTAAACTAACTGAGACAAAGTTGGCTTGGTCAATCAAATGGTTTGCATAATTAACTCTTAAAAATACACACGACCACAAAACTGGTCGCGTAATGATCGGTCTAATGAACACCGGACCAAGTTTGTGATCGTAATCTGATACTTACTTTGTTTTCTTTGACCTGTGATCTCTCCCCCGGGGCAAATTTATAGCTGCTGAAAGCTTTACTACAATCTACTAACCCCATCTACTAATATTTTGTGAAATATTTTCATTCCTTTTTTGTTTCTTTTTTTAAATTATCTGCGAATTTCGGAGAGTTAAAATTTGGAAAATTAATGTCTTTTTTATATAATCACATCTAATTATGCTTTATTTTTTTAATAAATTTGGATTTATCTTAAAGAATTATCATAAAATAATAAACTTTATTTTCTGTTTTTATATTTTGAATATAATTTTTGGATGTTTGCATTCTTAACAGTGTTCCTTTTTTGTTTCTTTTTTTAAATTATCTGCAAATTTCAGAGAGTTAAAATTTGGAAAATTAATGTGTCTTTTATATAATCGCATCTAATTATGCTTTATTTTTTTAATAAATTTGGATTTATCTTAAAGAATTATCATAAAATAATAAACTTTATTTTCTGTTTTTATATTTTGAATATAATTTTTGGATGTTTGCATTCTTAACAGTAAAAATATTTATTTTTAAAAATTTTTTCTTTGTTTTTTGTAATTTGTTAGTAATTTGATCGGATTTTATTATTCCGTAATGATTTTTTCCTTTTTTTTTTATGCATGAAAGAAGAAATTTATGTTTATTTCAAAGTTTGAAGAAGGACGTTCCGAGTTTGAAGAAGCAAAAATCGTCACAGAATCGTGTTTCTTTTAATGCGTTTATTTAATAATCGTGGCTAAAGTTTGTAAAGTATACATTATTTGTTAGTATATTTAAATATTTTATTATTATTTTATGTCAATCTGTTGAATTTTTATTTTGTATTTTTAGAGTTTAAATATAAATTTTGGATGTTCGCATTCTTAACAATAAAAATACTTATTTTTAAAAATTTATTCTTTATTTTTTGTAATTTGTTGGTAATTGGATCAAATTTTTTTTTATGCATGAAAGAAGAAATTTATGTTTATTTCAAAGTTTGAAGAAGGACGTTCCGAGTTTGAAGAAGCAAAAATCGTCACAGAATCGTGTTTCTTTTAATGCGTTTATTTAATAATCGTGGCTAAAGTTTGTAAAGTATACATTATTTGTTAGTATATTTAAATATTTTATTATTATTTTATGTCAATCTGTTGAATTTTTATTTTGTATTTTTAGAGTTTAAATATAAATTTTGGATGTTCGCATTCTTAACAATAAAAATACTTATTTTTAAAAATTTATTCTTTATTTTTTGTAATTTGTTGGTAATTGGATCAAATTTTATAATTCACTACTGATTTTTTTTGTTTTTCTTTATATTCTTGAAGAACTTTCATGTTTTTTTTGCAATTATGTGCAAAGTTTGAAGAAACAAAAATTGTCAATGAAGTGTTTTTTTTTAATGCGTTTAATTTATAATCGATGCTAAAATTCATAAATTACACATTTTTTGTCAAATTTTAATTCTTTTTATAATTTTATATTAATCCTTACAAATTTTTAGTCTCTTTTTTTTAAGTTTCAAACAATTTTCTGATATTTGCCTTCTAAAGAATAAAATTATTTATTTTTCTTATAATAAGTTTTTTTTTACTATTATATTTATGACTAAATTATTGTTTATTCCTATATAGCTAATTGAAAATAATTTTTACAACTAACAAAGATTGTTTTTGTTTGTAATCTAATACTTTCTTCCGTCACGTTATATAAACAATCGATCTTAATATTCAAGTGATTGAATTATGATATCTATCTACACAATTTAGTTGTTTATCACTCATATTTCTTCTAATTTTTTAAATTGAAGTGTCATTATTTTTTTCTCCATCCTAAAAAGAACTAGTTTTTAACCAAAGCGCATTTCAAATTTTCGCATTTTGTTTTGATCGATATTTGCGTCAAATCTTTTTAAAAATGGCAAATAATGAGTTATTTTTCTCTAAATTTGTTTGACGTAAATCACAGATTTCTTCAAAATTAAAGTTAGATTAGCATATTAAAACAAGAAAATAATTTCTAAAGTGTCATCCCTATTTTACAAAATGAGACAATCCCCTTGTATGTCAAGTTGATGACCTTGGAAGTATACTTCTACTCACATGGTTTCTACTCACTAATTTTATTACCTTCTTTAACTACATATTATAAATAGTCTTAAAATTATTGATATTCGAAATAAAACAAAATAAATAAAATGATAAACTTATGCAAAAGAAGTTGACCGAATAATGAGTAGTTTATTTCCCGTCACTTCAGAGTCGATCGTCAAGTTTGATATTTGTTATTTTGTTTTTCTGATAAATTAAAACAGCTAACTTTTTAAATAAATCTATTTTAAGTTAATAAGGGAAATCATCATTGTTATAAATATACAATACATCTATAATTTTCTTTTTAAAATAAGAGATATTATAAATTCATATTTTTAGTCAATGATACTTCTAAAATTATTATAAATATATTTCTCAAAACATTTCTGACCTATGAATTTTATTATTTTATCATCAAATTTTTTTCATTTGAAACTAAAAACAATTTTTTAAATAAATTTTGTCTGGAAATATAAACACATTGAGATAAATCTTCGTAAAAAAGTATAAATAGGAAATTAACAACTATGTGTCATATTTTATACCAAAATTATATCCTACCATGTATAAAAATGATTGAATTAAATTGTATAAATTATATAAAAAACATTGATGAATATTACTTTAGCAAAGAGAAAAGGGGGTATGTCAGATGCCATGCCTTCTTTACAGATGTTGCTGAAAAACACTTTAGAAAGAATTATAAATAAAACTATGAACTAGATTTCTCTTATATATATAAAATTATACATATATAACCTTTTAAAGAAGATAAAAAGTATATAAGAGACGAAAATAAAGCAGAATGTTTATATCATAAACCAAACAAACCATAGCAGCGTCTGTGTGGGAATCTAATTATGCTCGACCATAAACAATTATTCGGCCTTTGTAAAACCTTCCTCTGTCCTTTTATTTGTCAAAGACTATTCAGAAACACCATACAGTGTAAAGATATAATAAAATCAATGATTATTGGATGAAAAATACAGCTGAATTTTACAATTCAATATAACGTGAAAAAATTAGAATAAATGTAAATTTTCTTTAAAAATATAACAAATTAAGAATATATAAATAACAAAGGGGAGATAGAGAATAAAACACCCAAAAATTATTTCATTTTACCTAAAAATAATAATTTTTTTTGTTGAAATACGATGTATACAGAATTAAATTAATTTAGAGGGCCAAATTTACCGAAATTGGAAATTTTTTCACACGATCGGAAACTATATGATAAAAGGACCACATCCCGAAAATTTCAAGCACCTAACCTTAAAAATAATGAAAATATTGCAATTTATAAAAATAAGCAAATTTTTAATAAAATTATGAAATAATGCTTTGTCCGTTGCAGTCTTTAGAATTCGGACCCTCATTCCCTTAAAGTGTTAAACATACAAGAGAATATCAAGTTTATATAAAATAAGTAGACCTATTATTAAATCATAGTATTGTATGCAAGACTACTACTACTGTATTTGAAAGTATAATAAATTTGGAAATGATTTGTAAATAAAAATCAAAAATGTTCTGAAGATTATTTCTATGCTATACTGTATATACAGTAGACCCTCAGTTTAATGGTCCCTGCTTTAATAGTATTTGGATTTAACGGACAAAATATTTTTATTAAATTTTTATTTGGTTTCAACAAATATTTAAAATTCTGACTAAGAACAGTGGGTGATAGTAGTGTTATATGCAACATTGTATTATATAGAAAGAATATCAATGTTATCCTATGAAATTTAGGCCTAACATATGCAGCATAAAAGAGAAACACAATGTTATCCTATGGAGGTTAAGTTTAGCAAGTTGGTATGGCTTAGCAATTTATGCACATTTAATTAGATAATTGCATTTTGAGTAGAAAAATATAAATGTAATATCCATATTTCTTTAAAGACTATGTTCTTTCTGTTTCAGATCTTCAAGTTATTACCATCAATAAGCCTTCAAGCAGGGGTAAAAAACTTTAATTATATCTGATTAATTTATAAAAATGTTTTTGGCTTATTCAATCCTCTTTAGTTGTCTATTTTACATTTAAATAACCCAAAATAGACAATTTCCTAATGAAATGCAGCAAATTAGTTTTACAATATGAAAAAATATTTTGTTTTCATGGTATTAATGGCACTTTCAATATTTTTTTTATTGTATTATTATACTTGTGTTTTGTGTTCTTAAATCATATTTTTCAGTAATTTAACAATTTTATATCTATACAGGATGAAGAAAAACTTTGTCGTAAAATTTTGTGTACTGATAGAGGATCTCGAAGCAAATTGAAAATGTCTAATAAACATATGGTCTAAATGGCACTGTTTTTGAGTTATAACCCTTTAAAGCTAGCCAATCACCATTGAGTTCACAAAGTGTCAAAATGCGTAACATTGCATTGCTCTCCTATTTACTATCGGGTAGTAATAACTCGAGTGACATGTCTTGGCAATGCAACGTGTTGTAACGTTTTGTGTACTCAATGGTGATTGGCTAGCTTTAAAGTATTATACCTTGAAAATGGTGTCATTTAGACCATGTTTATTAGACATTTTCGACTTGTTTCGAGGTCCCCTATCAGTACACAAAATTTTTATGACGAAGTTTTTCTTCATCCTGTATATCTATTATCAAATATATATATATTGAGATTTGCCACGAACTATAGAGGGCGCTTCGTGCAGGCTCGATGGCCGTGGAAAGGATGAACAACATAACACAGAAAGCTTGTCAGCGGGATTGTTATATCTAGCATTCGATAATCTCGTACGAAATTCTGAAAATTCTCGTATTTTTGTGTATTTTTAAAACCATTCTCGTACTTACCATTAATTAAAACATACTGATAGGGTTGGTTAGAGAAGGAAATGTGGTAAACACGATAAACTTTTTCTTGAATTTACCAAATAATAAATATTTATTATTTAGTGTACCAAATAATAAATATTTTATTATTTTTTGGTTTTACTATGTTAATTTTTCATTAACTGGAATATTATTCTGAATCGGATAATAAATCAATTCCTTTGATGCCGATTTTGGACGAAACTAATTCTTCAGCTTCGGATATATTACCGATATAATTATTTTTATTATTCAAATGATTAATTTTAATTAAAATGATAAAACTCGATCAATTTTTCCAAGAAATCATTAATCTGCCATCAGCGATTCAACATTTTTCTGATAATGTTTTTTATATGTTTAAGACACGCTCGCTATATACTTGTATAATGAATATAATTTGAGTTTTATCGAAAACCTATATTATGTTTACATTATTTTATTACAGAATTACTTATTATAATAATGTGATAAATACATTTATATTACATCAATAACTTTGAAAAATTTTAAAATTTAAAATACTGCGATGTAAATTTTGTAAAGTTTTTCTAGACTACGTTTATTTAAAAATGCTGTGAGTCATTCCAATTGCGAAAGATACACTCCACAATTAGCTGTTAATTGTTTGAAATGGTTAATCACGTTATACAAACAATCAATCTCTACCTTCAAGTGATTGAATTACGATATATATCTAAATAATTTAGTTGTTTATCACTCATATTTCTTCTAATTTTTTTTTAAATTGAAGTGTCATTATTTCTTTCTTTATCCTAAAAAGATCTAGTTTTTAACCAAAGCGCATTTCAAATTTTCACATTTTGATTTTGATCGACATTTGCGTCAAATCTTTTTAAAAATGGCAAATAATGAGTTATTTTTCTTAATTTGTTTGACGTAAATCACAGATTTCTTCAAAATTAAAGTTATATTAGCATTTTAAAACAGGAAGATAATTTCTGAAGTGTCATCCCTATTTTATAAAATGAGACAAATCCCTTGTCTGTCAAGTTGATGACTTTAGAAATACACTTCTACTATGGTTTCTACTCACTAATTTTATTACCCTCTTCAACTACATATTATAATTAATCTTAAAATTATTGATATTTGAAATAAAACAAAAATAAATAAAATGATAACTTAGTGCAAAAGAAGTCTGACCAAATAATGTGTTGTTTATTTCCCACCAATAATCTAAGACGGCAGCTTCAGAGTCGATTGTCAAGTGTGATATTGGTTGTTTTGTTTTTCTGATAAATTAAAATATCTAACTTTTTAAATAAATCTATTTTAAGTCAATAAGGGAAATCATCATTCTTATAAATATACAATACATGTATAATTTTCTTTCTAAAATAAGAAATTTTATAAATTCATATTTTTAGTCAATGATACTTCTAAAACTATTATAAATGCTGTAAATTTTGTAAAGTTTTTTCTAGACTGCATTTATTTAAAAACACTGCAAATCATTCCAATTGCGAAAGATACACTCCACAATTAGCTGTTAATTGTTTGAAATGGTTAGCGCTAAAAGTTAGTACTTTAACTTTTCTTACTATTTATTACTCCTAAATATAGCTTAAATATGTCCACTACCTCTTTACTTGAATAGACAAAGACTATACTCATTTCTCATTGATTAGAAATGAAGGGAAAAACTAAGAATACAAACTGATAGACTACTGTTTGGTTGAAGGAAAATTTTTGATTTTTATTCTTAAAGAAAAGAATTCTGAAAATTATCATAAATCTCGGGCACAAGATAGACATAAGCTCGCATCTCGTGCATATATCCAAAATTCCTGTATGTTTACCAGAATTCTCGCATATATATTAATCTCAAAGCTTGTTCGTGTGTTGAAAAGATTCACCCTTTGAATAGTTCCAAAAAATCCGCTAGAGGATTGTTTGAAATGGTTATCGTAAATCTTGGGCACGAGATAGACGTAAGCTCATATCTCGTGCATATATCCAAAATTCCTGTATGTTTACCAGAATTCTCGCATATACATTAATCTCAAAGCTTGTTCGTGTGTTGAAAAGATTCACCCTTTGAATAGTTCCAAAAAATCCGCTAGAGATCATATCGAATCTTGGCAGATCTCATATATATATATATATATATAGATCTAATTTATTATACTGTATTTTTAAAGCACTTTTGCCATTATTGGACATCTCTTCCTCCTATTAATCCATTAAACCAGGGGTGGGCAAACTTTTGGAAGAAAGGGCCATATCATATTAATGAAATGGAGCTTAGGGCCATGTCCCTGGATCTGGCATCTAGAGAAAAAATTTTTCACTAGACTTCACAATCTGACCCCCCTTCACTGATGTGGGTGTAGCTCGTGGTTAGAAATGATTCTGCCCTTTAGGATCATTTCCAACCACTAGCTACACCCATACCCATTATGATCCTGCCTATCTGATTGGTAAGGGACGTAAAGCAAAATAGCAAAAAATCTTCCAAAATCCCACCTTCACCTAATAACTGTCTGAGCTGAGGTGATAAAATTCTCTTAGAAAATTATATGGCCAAAATAGAAAGATCCTAAACTTTTTCTAAGGGGTGCATTTATTGACTAAAATATCATAAAAGGGTAACAGTTAAAAGTAAGCCAATTTTCTTAGTAGACTTTCATTGGCCGTTATGGGTTTGAATAATGCTGGCAGTCTGAAAAAAGTGAAATGCAATTTAAAGAATCAAAGAAGCTTCGACCTTGCTGAGCTTCTTTTTTCAAAGAAAGTCAGCAAGGTCGAAATTCTTATAATTAAAATTATAATTTAATCATTTTAAATTTGGAACAGCAATTAAAAACATACCTGTTTAGGAAATTACACAAATATTAAATACAATACCGTGAAATTACGAAAGGTATTGTGTTGATAGATCGACAAAACGATTTTATTTGATTTTGAATGCATTTTCCAACCGATTTTTACGTAATGATCTTTATTCTGGTTGGCTTAATCAAGTCTATTTTTGTAAGAAATATACATTTTAAAATCTTTAGAAATATGACACTGTAATGACATCTACAGTTTAACATATATGTTAAACTGTAGATGTAATTCATATATGAATTATTATTTATTACTTTTCTAGAAATTACATAAACCAATATTGCTGAGATATGGAACAGATTTGATATTTTTTCTATTTATTTTATTTATTATTAAAATTTTTGGTATTATGGCTTTTAGCTACAGGGGCCGCATTAAATAACCCCAAGGGCCACGGTTTGCCCACCCCTGCATTAAACAGAAATTCTACTGTGCTGTATCCTCAAATAAATAATCAGAAACAAATTTATTAAACAGCAAAGGGAATGCTTCAGCATAACAACCAGCATACTAAAAGTAGATACTATAATGGTTTTGGGTGACAATAGTTTGGATAATCAATGATTTACTATACTTATAATGCACACTGTTAGATAGGGCTACATGATTGAAGCTATATGACAAAAACTATAATAATCAATATTCATAATGTTTCAAATTAAATAATTCCTATTATAATATTAAATATTTCTTTTATAAAATAAGTGCTTTACACAAATTATATAAAATATTACCTATAATTATAACTGCAATATTCAAAATCAATAAAAACAACCTTATCATCTGTTGATTGAGAACCTTCAGGACGAAGAATATTTCCTGCAACAATTTTGTATAATAAATTAAATATTCAAGTAACATTTAACAAATTTAATAGTAAAATAGAATAGCTTACAGTTATGATAAAATAAATTTTAAAAATTCAGGATTGATTCCATTTGCAAAACAATTTGCTGATATATATTATTTTAAAATTAAGAAATTCAAAAATTGTAAAAAATTTCAAAAATTATACTGAAATTATCTACAACAAATGTGTCATAGTTACCTAGCATTGAGTATATTAGCATAGTATTTCAAGACCCACATATACCAAAATTTTATTTATTAGTTATAGTTTATTGGATTTGATTAATCTCTCAGCTAATTTATAATTTAATATAATATTCTGATATATTAATTTTTATAATAATAAAAAATCCTGGATTAATATTTTAAACTATGTGAATACTGAAAACCTGCCAAAGGAGACAAATTTTGACTTTTCACTTAAGTATAATTAGGACTGGGGTGTCGTCAGCCCCGATTTTTTATAAATTTTTTATAAAATGTGCTGACAACAACACCTCTGACAGTAAACATGTACAAATGATTTTAACAAATTTTGACTTTTAACTTAAGTATAATTAGGACAGCCCCGATTTTTTATAAAATGTGCTGACAACAACACCTCTGACAGTAAACATGTACAAATGATTTTTCAGAATACATTTTTTATTCAATATTTATTACTGAAAAAATTATTTATTCACCAAAAAAGAAAATAATTATTTAATACATTTTTTAAATTTAAAACTAATAAATTATGAGCAATGAGAAAGTTATTGCTGACACCAACACTTGCCAACACCGACACAGACACAGACACCCCAGCCCCGAGTATAATATAATAAATTTATATTTTTATTTTATTGAATTAAGAGAATAGTTATCCAATCATCTAATGAAACTAAATATAACCTGTTGCATGCTGGAGTGCTAAAAATCTATCTACTATGATTGTATACTGGCCATTTTATGAGTTAAACTTATCTATTTTCTCAAAAATAAAACTGTCATATTTTGCTTAATTTCCATCAAAATATTTCAATTTTTTTTAGTTTATTAAGTTCTTTAACTTCAATATTTTCAACAGCACTAACCAGCAGTCAAGAAAAACAAGTTTTATTAATTAAACATAAAAACGTTTTCGGTATACAGTGAAACCCCGATTTTGAAACTTTTCAGGGACCAGCCCGAAAAGTCGAACGAGCCGGGAAAACGCACGAAACGGGAACTCTGATGACGTCATAATAAAAAAGTTATATAATTAAAACGTAGGAAGAGGGAAAGTTTTACATTGCATGTATAGGAAAATGCTCGGACTTCCGAAAATAGACGTTTAAAGCGGGAAAGTCGTACGATACGGGAACGCACAAGCGGGGTTTCACTGTATTTCTTATACCATCCTCAGTTACAAGTGTTTTAGAATACAACAGTTTTTAAACAAACGTTCCAAAATAGAACGTCATTACAAACTTCAAAGATTAACTAAGCTGAAGAACATTTCAGGAAAAAAATATAGTATGACAAATAGACTGTTTAACAATTAGACTGTTTAAGATGGCTTGAGGATAATAATATAGTAATAACTTGAGAAGATAAGTCCAAAAAGCTGGTTGTGCTAAAGAAAGAAACTTATGATAGCTTTATAATGGATTTTATCCAGGCGTCAGGAGCAAATAAATTAAATAGTGACCCGACTTCAAAAAATGGCCAGCAAAGTTAGTAGACTGCTTAAAAGACAATCTCCCATCGTTTCTCGTTAAACCCAAAGTGCACAACCCGGCTTGTCCGAGAATTTTTGCGTACGTGAAAACCCATAAGAATCCAGTATCCGCTAGACCGATTGTCGAAAAGAGACGTTCTCCCACATTTTATCTAGAAAGGGGCTTAGCTCTGTGGTGTAATGAGAAATTAAATAACTACGGCTATTCTATTAGATCTTCAGGAGAATTTTTGGAGAGACTAAGACCCTTAGAAATTAAAGGAACGGAAACTATGTCTATTTTAGACTTTGAATCACTATACCCTTCGTTGAACCTCAATGCTGCTTGTATAATGTTCTATAGGTTCCTCTTGAAGCACACCCGAGAAGAAGAATGGAACCCTAAGGTGATTAGAGACTTAGCACACCTGATATGCCATGACTCATACTTTGAATTTGAGGGCGTGTTCTATCAACAAAAGCAAGGAGTTCCGATTGGGAGCCCGATGGCGGGAATATTGGCAGAAATTATTGTCCGGGAGGTAGAATGCCAGCTACATTCTGACATCAGAAACGAGATGCGCATGTACACGAGGTACGTGGACAATATTTTCATAATGTGGGAGAAGCAGAATATGAGTGAACTCGTAATGGAACACTTTTCCAAGCCGCAATATGGTTTAAAGTTAAAACTCACAAATGAACATAATGAAACTGTCAATTATCTAGACATAAAAATTATGCTTAGAACTGGGCACATAGAAACCACGGTTTTTGTCAAACCTACGAACACACCTGTGTTGATACCAGTATGGTCATATGATCCGTGGTCTTATAAGAAAGCGTCCTTTCGACCCTATTTTAAGCGTGCCCTCACTCATTGTAGCAGTGATAAATACTTGAAGATTGAGCTCAACAGAATCTATCAAAGTGGGGCCAGACACGGATACACTTATAAGCTCATGCATAAACTATACCTCGAGCAGAGGGATAACATTAGAGAAGACTCCTATGATGTAGCACAGGCCCAGTATAATGAAAGGTTGCCTAACTCACCCGGGCAAGTAAAGAGGTTAGTTCTACCATATAAGACACATGAATACAGGACGCTAGCGAAAGCCCTAAAGATGAATAACACAAAGTGCACATACAAAAGACCACCAACGATCTTTAGTCTACTGAAAAACGATAAAAAGAAAAGAAGGAACGAACTAGACTCAGGTGTTTATAGGATCCCTGTTGACAACATACAAGACCGGAGAAGAGAGGTATACATAGACACCACGAAACGGAACTTTAAGGATAGGCCAGACGATCACAAGAACAATGTACGAAAAGGCGTACCTGCGACAGCATTAGCCCAAAGGGCCTTTGAGAAAGATGTAAGAATCTTATGGGAGGAAGCAAGGATTACCAAAAAAGCGCAAGTCCAGGGAGATCTATGTACATTGGAGAAAGTAGAAATCCTGAGAGCAGCAGAACAAGAACCGGTCATCAACGCTCAGCAAGCAGAGGGGTTTTCCAAAGCCTGGAGATATGAGATCCGTAGATCTAGTATGCAACTTTAAGCATCCGATTTTATGTACCAGATGTTTACTATTGTTTTAATTTATTCTAATACTTTGTTTATATTTTTTATTCTAATATTATGTTATATTCCAATAGTATTGTTTTATTTATTCTAATGTTTTATTAATTAACATTGTAATTTTTAAGCTATATTTTAATACGTAATATTTTGTTAAAGAGTCTATTTGTCATACTATATTTTTTTCCTGAAATGCTCTTCGGCTTAGTTAATCTTTGAAGTTTGTAATGACGTTCTATTTTGGAATGTTTGTTTAAAAACTGTTGTATTCTAAAACGCTTGTAACTGAGGATGGTATAAGAAATATACCGAAAACGTTTTTATGTTTAATTAATAAAACTTGTTTTTCTTGACTGCTGGTTAGTGCTGTTGAAAATATTGAACCTTAACCTTTGGATTCCAGGCAGTTCTCTAGTTGATGATAAACTTCCTTAACTTCTTTCTAACTGTGAAAAAAATTTTTTTTTAATTTAATTTTTCACAACTTTTTGTTCCACATGATATCAATAAAAACACAATTTTTAAATACAAAATCTAAGCCATTCAATGAAATGTTTGATATTTTTGGATAGCAATTGGTGCTGTGAATAAAATAAACCATGAATGAAGAAATTCAGATCATATTAAAAATAAAAAATAAAAATAAACAAAAACCAATTATTATACAAATTTTGATTAATGAAATTATGCCATATAATTATATGATAATTATTCTAAATTTATCAAAATACAGTAATTTTAACTAATAATTTATATTTATTTCTTTTCCTTCATTTGTATAATTCTTATATGAATTTTTTATAAATTTTCAAATTTATTTCAAGTAAGCCTAACAAACAAAACAGTACTTTCATATATAAACATCCATAATATTCTTTACTATAACTGGACACCAGATAGTTTATTCCAATAATATGACCAATACTATGAGTCTTGGAATCAAGTAGGACAAAACTGGAAAGCAGTAGCGGCAAATGTAAACATTAAAGTGCCATGCCTCCAAAACAGTGGATTAGTGTTTACATTTGTATTTTCTCATTTTTTCCTAAATAGCAATGAAAATAAAATAAAAAATGAACAATCTGCATCCACCTCACCACAATCTGTCAAGGTCTTGACAGATTGTGATGAAGTGGATGCAGATTATCTAAGATGGAATATTGAAAGAAAATTCCATAAAGGAAATTTAATAAAATGAATAATTAAGAAGAAATATTTATTTTAACAGAATTAATCAATATCAATATTATCTATAATACTTTTTTGATTTTAGAATTTTATCTTTCATCTTATGAAAAATTATTATAAAAAATTTCAGAAATTGGTTTTATATAAATACATAATTGGAACAATTATGAATATAGTAATCTATTGAGAGAATATAGGAAAAAATGGCATAAAAAAAAATCATATTTATGAAAAATGTTCAAGTCAAAAAATTTTTGCAAAACTTTATAAAATAAAAAATTTCAGACAAGAAAAGAAAAGAAAAAAAAAAAAAGGAACCATTAGAGACTATGTTCCTTTTTTTGAAAATACTAAACAAGAATGCAATAACATGATTAGGTATGACCAGTCTGCAATTTTAATATTTGATGGTTTGTCCGTAACAAGAGCACGATATGCCATCAATAGCCTCTAGCAATAATTGATCTTGAGTGGCATATCTCATAAATAGCAGGCAAACAGCTAATGTTTTCTCAGTATCCTTTCAAATTTTTTCTTAGCATATTTGCAATACATGATCCTGGAATATCATTTATGTAAATACCTAATTAATAACTATTAAACATATACTAAGCACACACAAGCAGACCAATATTTTAACAGATTATGTTAAAATATTGGTCTGCTTGTGTGTGCTTAGTATTTGTTTAATAGTTATTAAACACAGTTGAGAGCAGTTAGGATTTTAGGTTTTTAATTTTATTTTGTACCTAATTAATATTCAGTATTTTATTGACGTTAATTAGTTATTGTATTATGCATTCTTGAATCAAGTAGACAGATTTCAATTTTTGGCAAATCTGGCATAGTAAAAGAATTTAATTCTGCATATTTTATTTTCATTTTTTAAGAAAAATATTATTTTTAACAAATATTTTATTATAAATCACAATGATCCCCAAGGGTGTCAGACTTCAGAGTTCACTATATATATATATTTTTTGTATTATTATGCCCCTTTCCAATCAAGAAGATTACTAAGGGCGGAGTTGACTATATTTAAAAAAGAAATATTGAATATCTAAAATCAAACTATAATATTTAGTTTATTATTATTATAGAAAATACATAGAAAAAATCAACTTACCTTCTTGTAAATCATTATGACAAAAGAGCACTGGTGATTTTGCTTGTTGAAGAAAAGATCTAAATAAAAATAAATATTACAATAATTAAAATTTTAATTCTTATAATAATGTTAAGTTAAAGGATAGGCCAGACGATCACAAGAACAATGTACGAAAAGGCGTACCTGCGACAGCATTAGCCCAAAGGGCCTTTGAG
>AYEL01071425.1:0-13587 GCA_000484575.1 Olivierus martensii
GTATGTATATATATGTGTATGTATGCAATTTTTTTTTATTTCTCTGAATAATCTACAAAATTCTCAAAAAAAAAATTTTAGAATTATGGACAATATCCATTTAATTTCCTGAGTATCCTAGTTAATCGAGATATACTGTATTTGCTATTAGTTTTAAAAAATATTTGATAAATTTAAATTACCACTATTGTAATAATAATTTTCAATAATATGTATTTATTTATAAGAAGCAGCTAAAGTTCATTTAAAAATTACACATAGTTATTATACTTTTAATAATACTTTTAAAAATTTGGATAACTAAATTCAGAAATTAAAAAAATTTGCAGAATATTTTTATAAATATTTTCAATATACTTTATTGCATGTCTTATCATTATTTTATTTTAATTCTGATATTTCTCAACATAAGCATTTCTTCATTTAATTTAATTTTGAATTTAATAATTTAACAAGTTTTATTTTACTTAAAATTATTTTTATTATTCATTCTAAAAGCATTGTGATTTTTTTTTTTCAAATTGTATATTTTATATTAGCATAAGATATTAAAATTTTCAGTTTCAAATTAAAAATTTTAAACAAATGATTATGAAAACAAGTTTTCATAATCATTTGTTTTTGTGAAATAAAAAACAAATGAAATGAGATTGATTTCATAAAAAACAAATGAAATTATATTTCAGTTTCATAATCATTTATTTTATTTAATTTTACTTATAATGACATTAAAATTTTTAATAAAATGAAAACCAATTTTATTTTTTCCATTTCAGGTAAAATGGTTTTCACAACAAAAATTAAAACGGAGAATAAAAAGAGATTTTAAACTAAAAAACAATTCATCACATGCAAATCTAAATGACCCACGATGGCCTCAAATGTGGTATTTGGTATGAATATTTTTATTTATAAAATAATTTATTTGGATTATGAGATGGAAAAATATTGGAATTATTAATAAATACTATAAATGAAAATAAAATATAATAAACATATGTAAATGAAATGAAAAAATTTTATTTCTATATTAATCAAATATCAATAAATTATATATTTTTCCCATCATTATTATATGTTCCTATGCATTCACTATTTATAGTGAATGCATAGGAACTATCCATTTATAATAATTCACTATCCATTTATATATATATATATAAACAGATAGTGAATGTATAAAAGTATATATATATAAACAGATAGTGAATGCTTGATTAAAATAAGCTTAATATCTGAAATAAACAAAAATTTGGATAATATAAATTCGGAAATAAAAAAAATATTGGCAGAGTATTTTTAGTATTTTTATAAATATTCAATATACTTATTGCATGCCTTATTATTTTATTTTAATTTTGATAGTTCTCAACCTAGGCAGTATAATAGATATACATAATTTATTATTTAGTTGGATCACACAAGAGTAAAAAACATATAAAGCAGTAATTTATCAAAAATCAGTGCTAAATCTGGCATACAGATGGCAGGATGATAGCTACGTATAGAAATCATAGCAATATTTATTAAAAAAATAAATTTTTGAACAAAGTCGACATTCTCATACGTACTAATACTTCTTATAAAATAAAAAGTATTTATCTGACATTATTTTAAGAAAAAAAAAAAAAAAAAAAAAAGGTTAAGGTTAATAGGAAGACTAAATTCAAACATTTGAATTTCAGGTGGACTGGCTAGAATTAAGATCAAAAATATTTATGAAATTTTTTATTTTTTTATTTATACAACAATCATGCATGCACAAACATTCCTATATAAGAATATAAATAATAAAATCACAATAATTAAAACTTTATTGAAATTTATGTTGGTACATTTTTTAAAATATACAAATATAAATTTGCATTTTAATGTTTTTACATATGGAAAACAAAAACTGAATAAACTGATATGTCAGATAAATATTTTGTGGGCTGTAAGTTTAGTGAAAACTAAAATAATGCATCCAAAAATGTTTGCAATATGTTTGATAAAGAAATTTAAATATTCAGTAGAAAAACAATAAGCATCATAATAGCAAATTAAGAGGCAAAAATATTTCTATTTAATGAATAGTTGTGTAATCCAATTAAATAATAAATTAAGTATTAAGCTGCATAAGACCTTCTGTTTGCATTGCTTCTGGAAATTTTTATATAAATGTTTTCAATTGAAAGAAAAATTAAAGAGATTAATAATAATTTTGCAGAATCGTGGACAAGGTTTGGACATGAATGTCCAGAATGCTTGGGCAAAGGGTATAACTGGTCAAGGAATAGTTGTAACAATATTAGATGATGGACTGGAAAAAGATCATCCTGATATAAAATTAAATTATGTAAGTATCAATTAATTTTACTACATAAATAAAATATAAAACCATTATATTATTTATTTTTATATTTTGGATTTGGAAAATTAGCTTTATTTTCCCCTCCAGGTATTTGCTTAAACAGCTAAGACTTGGGGGGAAATAACTTTAGGACAAAACAAGTATTAATGAACCTAATCATATATGAAAGAAAATTATTGTGTGTTCATAGGAAATTTTATATAATGTTTTTGAATTAAGAAATTTCTAATAGTCAATTCTGACTTTAGATGATTTCAACTTATATAAATTCCAGACTTTCATTACTGAACAATTCAAATTCATATTCAAACATATGCTATCAAATTTCATATTTAGGTTAGTCAGTAGCAATCTTTTTACACACAAAAAAAAAAAAAATTGTGTTGGCCAGATAGCTGCATGATAAAGTACTTAATGTTTTCTGGGAATTGAGGTGTAATTCCAAATTATACATTCCCAGTTTTGGTTGATTATCACCATTGATGGGATCAAACACAAGGTTGAACTCCATATTAAACCTTGTGTTTGATTCTTTCAATGATGTTTATCAACTTGCAATTAATAAGCAATATCTTTTCTACTTTAATTTATTTTTCATGATTTTTATATAGTTTTCCATACAGTATTAAAACAAACTTTTATTCTGAACATAAAATACTGTACAATATCTGGTGGAGTTGCAAAATATGATTCTGGATAGATTATATCTATATATAACCATAACTTGTTTTCACTTACAGTATCTGCTAGATATATTTAGTGCAAATATTATATTTTTGATTTTTTTATATAGAAAAATTGAATGGAAAATTTTTGTGATGGACTTAAAAATAAAATAAAATTATAATTTTTTCTCACTTGTATTAAAAACAATTTCTGTTAAAGTTAAAAAAAAAAATAACTTTCATATTTTTGCTGAAATCCATTACCAGAGGAATTAATACAATATCATGCATTGATTGCCATCTAGATTCATTTTATAACACAGGAAATTTTTTTAATATGGAGTAGTACGTCTTTTTTTAAAATATTAAATAAATAAAGTTTATTTTTATCATCTATAGAAGAAAACATTATATGGTAATTTTCAAATAGACAGTACAATAGTATAAACATATGTAGTCCCATGCATTTCTGCTATTAAACATTGAACAAATTCTATACACTACTGTATAGAATTTGTTTAATTTTTTGAATCTTATTTTAGTCCAATTTTATTGCATTTGTCTGTATTATATAAAATTGTGAATTCTCAAAAAAATAGCACCAATAATCATTCATCACAATAAATAAAAAAAGAAAGTTTTAACTTTTATGCTAAAAGTGGATGCTGTAAAATTGCTGAGAGAGTGGTTTCTATTGTGCACATACGCTGAATTTAAATCATTGAATTGCTGGCATTTTTGTACCAAACAATCAAAATTTTGAATCAATCATAGAAAATATTCTGATTCATTAAATTCATTTATTTTATCTAAGATGAATGAAGCGGTAATGGAAAAAATGAAGAAATTGTTAAAACTTTGAATGGAGGATTACAACAGTAAACAACAGTTGTCAAGTACATCACTAATTCAAAGTAAGGCACTAAACATCTTTGATATGATTGAAAATGATGTGGGAGAGAACTTTGATCAAATAGTCATTCAGTGCAAGCTTAGGATAGTTTCACAGGTTCAGGCTAGAGATAATCTTGTTAATTTAAAATTTATAGTAGATTCAACTATTGCTTATCATCAGATGACACAAATTCTGACTCCTTAAGAAAATTATTGAAGTAGATTATAATCCTCAGCTAATTTTTTATGTTGATGAGCTGGTTTTTTTTTGGTCAATGGAAATAAATATTTTCTCATACTTACATTGTATTAAATGAAATGAAGGCTCCTGATGTGAAGGATTTAAGCTTTGTTTAATTCTAAACAACACAGACTGTAATTTTAAACTAAAAGCCAATGATAATTTACTTGTTTTCACAAGTAAAATGTTTTCATATTAAACTTGCCAATAATTTGGAAAGCAAACAAAAGAGTTAGAATGACAGCAGAGAAAGGTTTCAACACCATTTTGTACAGCACTGGAAAACTACTGTATGAGAAATAATTTTATCATTCAAAGCATTATTATTCTTGAAAATGCTCTTCTCCATCCTGCTATTCTATGAGATATGCACTCAAGTGTAAAAAGTAGTTTTTAATTCACAACACTACTTCATTGCTACAGCAAGTGAATCAAACTGTGCTTTCTGCTTTTAAAAGATATTATACTATGAGCAGTGACATAACCAGCATTTTTTTTTTGGTGTGCCAAGGGTGGGCCACACCGATGTGAAACAACATTATCCCGTATGCGCTTTATTAAATCGTATTTACGTAACAGAATGCTTGATGATCGGATATGAAAATACTGTACTTAGGTTATAGAATATTTCATAACTTTTCTAAAACATAAAGCAAATGCATCAGAAATGAATAGGTTTTTGACCACAATAAACTATAACTTAACAAATATAAGAACTTTCTCTTGTATGAGGTAAATTAAATCTTGAGGTTGTGAAAATAATACAAGAGAAATTACATTTTGGGTAATATTATTATTATAAGAAAAATTTCCTTTACTATTTTTTATGAAAGTTTAAAAATTAAGTTCTACGACAATCTTAATATATCTTATCAAAAGTTAAATTGGTAAATTTTTTGCAGTTACAAAATTGTTGAGCCTCTGACAAAAGCTTTCATCCTCAGATATGATAATGGAACATATGGTGGAATGACAGGGCAAATTATAAATCAGGTAACACTAACAGTTTAGGTAAATTGTTTCCAGTATTGTAAAGTTTTCAATAAATTTATTTTAATTTTTCAAAAATAATATTGAATTTTTTATCTTAAATTTGGTGGCTATGAAAATATTGTACTTAGGTTCTAGAATATTTCATAAAGCAAATGCATCAGAAATGAATAGGTTTTGACCACAATAAACTATAACTTAACAAATATAAGAACTTTCTCTTGTATGAGGTAATCTTTGAGTAAATTTTCATTAATTAAAGAGAAAATTGATCATTGTGTATCAAAATTGCCATTTTACCATAGATGATTAAAGAATAAAGTAATTGATCAATAATAAAATGCGAATATATAAATATTTCTAATACAGCAGACTCTCTCCTATACGGTCTCGCTTTAATCCGGCAAATTTTCCTCCAACTAAAAAAGGAATTATGCTTTCGGAAGTGAAAATAGCATTTAAAACTGCAACAAGATCGTCATTGATATAATTGAATATACAAAATGGCATGACTTTGCTTTAAAGAAAGACAGTTAAATGTAAAGAAAAACGTAATTGATCAATAATAGAATGTGAATATTTAAATATTTCTAGTACAACAGACTCTCTCTTATACGGTCTCGCTTTAATCGGGAAATTTTCTTCCAACTAAGAAAGAATAATGCTTTCGGAAGTGAAAATAGCATTTAAAACTGCAACAAGATCTTCATTGATATAATTGAATATACAAAATGGCATGACTTTGCTTTAAAGAAAGACAGTTAAATCAAAAAGACAAATGAAGGTTATTAATACGATTTACCCTAAATATATTTATTTAATTTACAAACTACAAATGAAATTTTGCACATGTTTGCAACTAATCGGCCATTCTTTTATCTCCTGTAAGATCCGGTCTCATAGAGTCCGGATAATATTTAATTGTATTGTCTCTTTTGTTTTTTGTTTCTTCTTTTTGTTTTGATAAAATCTTTATCTTCCAGAAAAATATATGATTTATTATTTTGTTTTTTCCTTTATTTTTAATTTGTATATTTATTTCTATTAAATTTAATTTGTATTATCTTGTACTGTATATTTATTTCTATATATCTCAAAAATTAAACTGAAATTATTTACAGCACTTCACTATCTCCTGTAAGATCCGGTCTCATAGAGTCCGGATAAGATTTAATTGTATTGTCTCTTTTGTTTTTTGTTTCTACCTTTATTTTTAATTTGTGTATTTATTTCTATTAAATTTAATTTGTATTATCTTCTACTGTATATTTATTTCTATATATCTCAAAAATTAAACTGAAATTATTTACAGCACTTCGTTATCTCCTTTCAATGCCAAATTCGAAGCTTTTCTTATTTTTTCAATGCAAAATACATCTAATGGCCAATTTCAGAAATGTAAATTCTCAAAGATTTAAGGATTTAAAACACTAAATATTATTGTATATGAAGTACAGGCAATCCTCGATTAATCTAAGTGAATCGTTCAGCGAAACCTTACATAAGTCAAAACATACCTATATTGGAGCATACACTATACAATAGTAAAATAGTACTTATATTGAATCACAAACATATACCATTAAAATAATTACATAAAAGTATACGCATATAAGTTAAGGCGCTTACTATCCTGAAGGATGCTGTTCAGATCCTACAGCTTCCGCATTTTAGAAAAGAGCCGGGTTCGATCCTGGTCTTAATAAATCTAACTTAGATAAGCCCATAAAACACATGTTTATATGATAAATTTTTATAATTAGAAGAAAAGTACTTGTATCCCTGCTTTATAACTTCATCCATTACTATCAGTATATTTTTATTTTTAGTCTGAATTTTATATAAAAACAGATCTCCCGATTTACGTAAATCTGAAATAATCTGATACTATTATTAAAATTTTTATTTTAAATGAAAAATTGTTAAATATCTTCGGTATGTTAATAATCGAAGCGCTATTTTGATTAATATATTGTAAATAACAGAAAATAATTAAATGATTTTTATATTTTCCTAGGAAGCGGATTTATCCTACCAATCATATCCAATGTCAAATAATTTATTTAATTTGCTGGATTACTCAAAATTCATAGAGATACATTCTATAAGATTTATTGCAGTACGAAAAAAATGGTCATCAAACTGGACTACCATTGCTAAACCTTTTTCTTTGGAGGTAAGAGATAAGCTTCTTAAGTGTATTCAATATGAAATTATTTTTCTTAGAATAATGAATATTATGAAATTATTAAATGAATTAAAAATATTAAAACTAAAACAATGAAAACCGTAATAACTGTTAAGTTGATATTAAATTAGGAACTTATTCTTTGTTATGTATAAGTAGATATTTTTTCAATAAAAAATCTAAAAGAACTTCCAAATATTTTTCTAATAAAACAATAAAAACAGTTATAACTGTTAAGTTGATATTCAATTAAGAACTTATTCTTTATTATGTATAAGTAGATATTTTTTCAATAAAAAATCTAAAAGAACTTCCAAATATTTTTCTCTAGACTTGGATTGCAATTTTCATTTCCTTATTTATTGTCAGTTTTGTCACATCTCTTCTAATTCGATACGAACAGAAGTTAAGCAAAAACAAAAAATTTTGGTCATTTAAGGAAACACTTTGGTATTTATATGGAACATGTGCTGGACAAGGTACGTATTTTATATTCAGATTTTTTTGCCATTATCGTGTAAATAAAATGCTGTCGAATATATTTATTTTTCATTATTTCAGGATCAGACTTGGATTCAATCAATCAGTTCCCATCGAGATTCGTACTAGGAATTTGGCTATTGTCAGTCTTAACTTTAGCGTCTGCTTACCTTCAGATCCTAATGTCTTTCATGACTGCTCCTGTATACGGACGAGTCCCGAAAACATTTCATGAATTAGTAGCTGCAGCACAAACACAAAAATTCTCATGCGGAGCACTTAATATAGTTGAAAAATTAATTTTTAAGGTAATTTTTTTCATTTAAATATAACACGTCTATAATAATATAACATAATAATTGTATTATATGAGTTTTATTGCAGTAGTGATAATTCGTCAGAAAATAAATCGTGGTAGTCTATATATTTGAAAAGATCTTAGTCGGATATACGTGACAACTAATCTGAAAATTGAAATAATGATTAGTAAAATTATAATTCTTCAGAAAATAAATCGTGGTAGTCTAAATATTTGAATAGATCTTAGTCGGATATACGTGACAACTAATCTGAAAATTGAAATAATGATTAGTAAAATTTTCGGATCGTCCAAAAATATTGCAGAAAAAAATTAATAATCACTTTTTTATACATTATTTTATATTGGGCTAAGTATAGAACGTATATAGAGACAGAAGATATAGGAATGCTATTCAAAAATCATTGTTTTAATTCAGATCTTACAGGAAATTTTTAACATCGCCAGAATATAGGCGAATTTCTTTATATGAAACCCAAACTATTACAGTTGATTTTATATGATAAATTGTTGTGTTCTTTCATCTTTCTGCAATATTATTATCTTTTGTACGAAATTTTTTAACATCGCCAGAATATAGGTGAATTTCTTTATATGAAACCCAAACTATTACATTTCATTTATATGATAAATTGTTGTGTTCTTTCATCTTTCTGCAATATTATTATCTTTTGTACTAAAGTGATTAATGGGCATTCTTTAATAATTAAAGGATACTATGCTTCTGAGATTTTAAGATTAGATTTACGAAAAGTTATTTAACAAATTAATTTTTCTGATGAAGTTAGCTATATATACATATGAATAGTACACAATAAATATATTTGATAAATATAATTATACAATTTTAATCATTTTGTTTACTTTTAGGGTGAAATATCTGGTGTTACAAAAGAATTAAGAGAACACATCGAGATATATGATATTTCAAAAGTAGAGGAAATTACTAATCGTGTTCAGAATGAACCATTTGCATTTATATCAACGGAAAAGCATTTAAAGAAAACTATAGTTGACATAACAGGAAGAGTGGTGATGAGCGAAGATTCACTCTTAATATTACCTTCTTCTTATAATATAAGAAAGGGATTTCCTTATAAAGACAAGATTGATAAAATGTAAGATTGAATATAACAATACATTTCATATGTAGAATAATTAAGTTTATTTTTTATTTAAAATAATATTTCTTTTTATTATTTAGATTAGTTAGTTTACTCGAATCTGGAATTTTTGATTATCTAAAAATGAAAGAGGCATTCAAGATTCCTTCCAACATAAATGATCATGAGATTCATCCTATGAAAGTAGAAGAACTTTTGGGCTGTTTCGTTCTTCTCATAATTGGTTATATTTTATCTATTATCTGTTTTATTGGTGAAATATTATCTCATGCTGGAAAAAATCAGGTGCTGCACGTAAATAATTAAACGATATATTTAATACTCAAATAATTATCATCATATGTTACAATTTTTTATTCATTATTATGCAAATTTTAATTATGTGTTATTTAAGTAAACGGTTACATGTAGCAAGCATTCTGTTAATGGATAGTGTCTTTTTATGATTTGATCGCAAAATATTAACTTAATTACTTAAAGGAAAGTTTAAGTTTTCATTACTATGATATTAATTAATTCACTAAACATTACAGAATTATTCCTTCCTAAGTTATATAGCCTGAGAATATACAGAACAAGGATCCGATGTTCCATTAATGGAAGTTAACAGTAAAAGATAACTACTGGTAATCAATAGTTCATTGCACAGTTTTAATACTTAAAAGTTATAATAAATTTCATATAGAGTTACTGGTTGAGTCATGTCGATCGTGAAAGCTCGAGTCTCTCGCGACTAAAAATATGACCGAAACTCGCTTTTTCTTAAATATGCTCGAGGTTAAGTCTTTTAAATGTTCTTTAAATTTGTTTCTTAAGGCAGTGGATTCAAACTCAAATTGCGTGCGGGCCAAATGAGGAATTCGAAAGGAAATCAGCAGCCAAATATTTCCAAACAAAATTACAATGAAAGCAAAATATTTATTTGTAATTACTTTCATTTTTTCTTACAAAGTTATCGAAATAACTTTATATAGTTACGAGATTATAAGACAGTATTTTTTATTTTCGACTACTATCTGATACCCGATTTTGATGTGAATCTGCTAAAATTTGTAGCCTTTGAGACAAATTACTGGAAACTATCTTCATTAAAGATTGTAGATGTTCATCAGTCAATCGATTTCTTTTGTTAGATTTATTAATTTTCATCTGTCAATAGAATGTTCGTACGCCCAAACAGTGCAATTATTTTTATGGAAAAGTTTCGTGAGGGATGATCATAGCGCAGTAACAGGAGCGAATGTAGTAGTTTCTGATAGCACAGCGCAGGTTGAGTACAGGCTTTAAAACTTTATATTGTTATTTTATTAGGGTTAAAACTGTTAATTTACCGACTGTAACACGTATTTAAACAAATAGCTAAAACATCTTCGCGGGCCGTATAAAATAGCTTTGCGGGCGCCTGATTGAGACCGTGTCTTAAGAGAATTTTTAAAAATGTAAATATTATTTAATGATCAACAGCAAAACATTTCTGACAACTCTCAATACTCTGCTTAGTTCTCCTTTCATTTACTCTTATGGGTTAGTGTTTATTTTTATGAAATTAAGAATGTTTATTGTTAATATTGAAAATAATAATCAGGGACGACCACTTCTACTATGAATGCATGTTATGAAATCAGTTTCCCAATACAATATTGGAAATCAATTTTTCTAGAAAATTAAAAATAATCTTAAATAAATTCTGTATAGTGTAGAGTCGAAGGCTTTATTTGACTAGTGATAGGTAAAGATTAAATTTTCAATCCTTACAATTATCTTAAGGAGAATTTTATAGAATGCTGTTGTTTTTCTTCGAAATATTTATTACATATTATTTTAATTATGGTTTTTTACATTATTTTTACTAATTCACTATATAAAATTTGTTTATTTTTCATGGAAATCTTGTGTTCTTCCAAATATTTATTACATATTAATTTAATTATGGTGTTTTACATTATTTTTACTAATTCACTATATAAAATTTGTTTATTTTTCATGGAAATCTTGTTAGCGTTAGTTGTTATTTTGTGTGGTTTTATCATGTTTCTTTTAAAGTTTATAGTCATTATTGTTTAGTGTTCATTGGTTTTTTGCCAATGTCTATTATACATATTTCTTACTTTTTTTATCATTATTGAACTGTATTTGGTGCAATTTGACTATTTGATCCAAATATTCTGAAAGAAACAAAGTTATAATTACAGTCGTAGTTAGCTTGATCAGCAATTAGTGTACTTCAAGCATACCCAATTAATAAATAATATTTATCAAAAAAACCTCGGATAGCTCGGAGAATTCCTGAGATTTTCTACTCTCAGTTCGTCAGATCGAGTTTCAGCTTCTCTATTTCCACACTTATTGCTCAAAATGCACAGAAAGAAAGACAAACTATTATTGTCGCTAAAGAAAACTATATAAATTCTTACACAGAATTTTATTAATATACTTTATACAATGAACCTCGCAGACAATTATCCTCTCTCCATCTTTTCCAAATTATTCGAATCCGATATTTTCACTGAGAATAAATCGATTAGCTGCTTTGCAATGCCTTTTCGATATTTAAAATTACATAACTGGCTATAATTTATAAAAAAATATTTAAAATTTGGGAGTTACTTGCATAAAATGTACATAATGACTACAATAGCTTTGAAAATACAGTACTGTATATAATATAGTTCTTTAATTACAAAAAATTAATAATACTGTAATTATAATAAGAATTATGTATATAGAATATAGTATACAGTATAACTTTTACATATCACTATAATGTAGTAGCTTATACTTGGTGATTGAAAAGTCACCCAACTCAAAAATTCACTGAATGTATTTCTCCAGCATATATATATTTTATAAAATAACAAAATAAAGTTGCCAACAGTGGGTAATATCACACACGAAAAAACCTAATTTATCAAATTTTTTACAAATTAAACGACCAATTTTCTATGTATTGAAGTTTGGTTTGCGTGACTTTTCGATCACCCTATATATAATTTAATTTAAAGATTATTGAACACTTTATATGTATTAATCTGTTCTGAATTTATCTCTGAACGGATAGATTCCTATTATGTTTGTTTTATATTATTATTCTACTACTGTATAATATGCAGTTTGGTGTTTTTGCAATTAGTAATATAAGTTACACTGTAATAGGACGATATTTCTACGTCCTCGCATGTTAACAGAAACAATATTCTGTGAAGTATGCCTTTTTAAGATTATTAAAAGTTTTCAATCACCATAACAATAATTAAAATTATAAAATTATCAAATAAACTTCAAGTTAAATTTAAAGAGTAGTGAAATTCTTTATTCTGTCTGAATTTTTGTTTTTTTCACATCTAATAATAATTTTTTTTAAAGTCCTCAAATATACGCATTACAATATTAACTTAATAATATTTTGTAAATAATTATATTTTTGATACTGTAATTTCTTTGGTAATTTTTGATGATTTTTGATCGGACTAGGATGTCGGCAGCATCGACTGTACAAAGTCCCAGTTCGATAGATTCAACTGCTCTCTCTCGCGGGCTCGAACCAACTGATTTTTTTTTGTTCAAAATCCCTGTTCTATCCTATCGATAAAACAAATAAACATCTCTCCCTTTTTCCCGGGAAGATGACATCTCGACCCTGTCTCATAACTTCGCACAACCCCTCCGAATACCTGCACAATGACGGAGTTCTTGTGTGTTTTACATCACAGCATGTTTATTTTTCTTCTGGGGAAATAGTGGAGAACGGAGTACTTCGGACCCGGCTGGAGGAGAGACCTCCTCACCCGATGTTGCCTATAAAGTTGTCAACCCTGTTAACTTACGATCGGGTGAGAAGTGACATTCTCCAGCGCCCCCACAAATCTTTGTATTTTAAACAGTTAACATAAAAATTAATTATGAAAATTAAACGTAAGAATTTCATTTAAACAGAGAAAGAATGACAGACCGACAGGACCCACAATAAATATTTTAGAGGAATGGTTTATGTACAGTGGAATATATTTATAATGAAACGAATGGGACGGGAAAATTTCTTCGTTATAAGCGACGTGAAAAGAAAAATTTTTAAAGTTGGGGACATTTCCCAAAGTTAGTACATGACCGTTATTCTTCGAAAAAATCGATATCTTAAAAGTTTTCTTCGAAAATATAATTAAAAACTAAAATTCGTCGAACCTCAATTTCCTCAAATTGCATATACAGATAGGCCTCGATTAGCGCGACTTAAAAAATTGATACCGTTATTCGGTTAGCGCGAGAAAAGATTCGATTAGCGCGAGTTGTAAACACAGATCAGTCTTACTAACAAAGCTCCTTTTATGATGTCAAT
>AYEL01071426.1:0-53442 GCA_000484575.1 Olivierus martensii
GTTCATTAACTTCGCTTATTAATGCTATCTGGAACTAATTTACTGATTCAATAAAGTTGCAATGCTTAATTGCAAATCGGCCTATTCACTCAATTCTCGACCCAGAATTGGCGGCCAGGCGGCGCTCAACTTCCGCTTTCGATTCGCTATTTTAGTTTTGATTTGGCGGTTGGTTTCAAGATGATATGAGACGCAATTCCTGGTAAGTTATTAATTTAGATGATGAACAATGATGTATAATATGAAAATAAATATTTACAATAAACTTAACACTAACTGTTTAAGAGTTATTTTCATTGTGAAGTTAGCTAATGGCCGGAATGTCACAAAGCAAGAACCAATTACCATATTTTCCATAGAGTTAATACTTCGATTAGCGCGAGAAATTCACGGAACCAATTATTCGCGCTAATCGAGGCCTACCTGTACTATAAATATTATATATTTATTATCCGATAAATACGTGTATTGATTGTTTTCTTACTATAACAATTTCTTTTAATCCGTTCTTGTACGTTTATTTGTCGGTATGTTTTCTTTATATCTTGTGAGGAACCGGAAAAAGGCATGTTACCAATGCTACTTCTCATGTATGTATTCTGTTTTAAAATAACCTAATCTATAATGATGGTTGCTTTGTTTAATTTGTGTAATAAATTGTTTTTATTTATTTATTTATTCCTTATCTATACACTATACATATTTAATACCTGCATTCGTGCAGACCATATAGTAAAGTCCATAGCAGGAATTTATGTAGTACCATATATATTAAACAACTGAAATTTGTACATAGAGACTGATTACTGCATCGATTACTTCGTTCGATAATATCATAATTATTCATTTTATTGGTAGCAGTCAAAGAACGAGGTAATTCCATATTCAAGGAATAAAAAGTAGTAAACCCTAATGCTGCAGTAATAATTAAGAACTATAATTGACATATTTTTAATGTTAATCCTGTTTCGATGAAAATCATTCTACAAGTACAAATTTCAGTTGTTTATTTAATAAAAGTAATAAGATTTCGGATCTTATTACTTTTATTGAATTAAAAATGACCTACCCAATATGGCAACATGAAATTTCATGGAACATTTTGTTATATTATCAATCGGACTGATTACAATATTTCAAAACAATATGAATTTGTATTCACAAGATCTGATTTCGAATCCGATCCATCCGTTGGAAAATATTTGGCACTATCAGTCTGTGTTATTAATTGCATTTCTGAGCATTCTGAATTTTCTGATATAAGCGAAATATGTCAGGACCTCACTTCGCCTACTTTGGAATAAAAAATTCAGAAATACTACACTTAGCCTCAATTGTTCAAGGTAATGTTCAAGCTGCTACATAGATTTGTGTCGCTCAAAATATATGATTCATCTATCTTATGAGAGACAGGCTTATATATTAATAATGACTGCATTTTTATCAATCAATCAATCAATCCTAGCCGTTCAATTGTGTCCGATTCTTGGCTATTCTATGGGTCATGTTTCTCCATGTCTTCCTGTCCCTGACCAATTCTCGCAGTTCCTAAATGTTCTTGCCCGTGTGCTTCTTGATTGTATTTAATCAACGGGTCTTCGGAATACCTATAAGTTTTGTTCTGCTTATCCTTCCCAGCATCACATCCTTCTCCAGCGAGTTTTCCCGCATCACATGATCGAAAAATGTCAGCTTCAGCCTGGTGATCTTGCCTTCCAGAGAAAAATATGGATTGATGCGCTCCAAGACTGACTTGTTGGTGACCCTCACTGTCCAGGGGATTCTCAGGAGTCTTCTCCAGCACCACAGTTCGAATGCGTCAATCTTTCTCCTGTCTGCGTTTGTTTGGATCCACGTTTCACACCCGTAGGTGGCAATGGGAAACAGAATGGCGGTGACTAGTCTGCGCTTGGTGGTGACTGAGACGTCCTTACACCTGCAAATTGGTTCCATGTTGACCATCGCTGTGCTCCCGAGGTCGATTCTTCGTGAGATTTCAGGACGCCAGTCGCCATTGCAGTCTACCTTGGAGCCCAGGAAGATGAAGCTGTCAACCAACCTCAAATCTCCTCGTTGTTGATCTTTATATGGACTTCCTTGTCGGCAGTTGTCATAATTTTTGGTTTCTTGATGTTCAACTCTAGTCTCATCTTCTCACTTTCAGTTTTTAGCTTCATGATCATCCGCCTCAGGTGCTTCTCGCTTTCCGCCAGCAAAGTCGTGTCGTCAGCAAATCTGAGGATGCTTATTGTCCGACCCCCAATCTTCACCCCCACTTCGGATTCCTTCAGATCCAGTTTCCGCATGATCACTTCAGAGTAGAGATTGAAGACAAACGGGGAGAGGGTGCAGCCCTTTCTGGTACCTTTCTTGTATATGAATTATAAATTTATGCTTTTCGAAATGGTCAATTTTATGCTGTCCAAATTTCAACATTATATTTACAATTACTTTTTCAGAAATTAATTTTACTTATGAAGTTAGCTATATATACGTGCGAATAGTATACAGTACATCAGTTTAATAATATTTAACAATCATTTCTTTTATCTTTAGGATGCTATATCTGGCGATGCAAAAATATTAAAAGAGCACATTGAGATATACCAAAGTTCAGAAGGAAACGAAGTTATTAATCGCATTCAGAATGGCCGATTTGCTTTTATAGTACTGGAAGGAGCTATTTTTGTATTTAAAAATAGATTAACAGGAAAACTGGTGATAAGCGAAGATTCATTTTCAGAGACATTTTCCTCATATTATATGAGAAAAGGATTTCCATTTAAAAATAAGATTGATGATATGTAAGATTCAACATAACTGCTCAGATACATTTTATATAATTAAATTTAAACATTTGTAAATTTTTTTTAAAATAATATTTCTTTTTATTATTTAGAATAGCTCATTTACATGAATCTGGAATTGTTGGTCTTTTACAACAGCAAAATAAAAATAGGTATCCTTCCTACATAAAAGATTATGAAATTCAACCTTTGAATTTACAAGATCTCCAGGGCTGTTTCCTTCTTCTGATAACCGGATATATGCTATCTGCTATTTGTTTTATTGGTGAAATAATAGTAGCCAATAGTGGAAGAAAATCCATTGCAGCACGTAAATAATTAAACGTATATTTAATCTAATTATCATCATATTTTTTCGCAATTATTCTCATCTTTATGCAAATTGTAATGATGTCTTATTTACTTTTTCATTTGAAAATAGCGATGAGAATAAAATATAAATAAATTCTGTCCATTCAGTAAAAGCATGATATTTTATAGATATATTAAATATTAATTTATTGATTTCACCACAAAATATTAAATAAATTGATGAATCTTTAAGCGGTATAAAAATAAACAGTATCTGTTAAAAATGAATTTAACAAAAAATTAATAACATCATAATACAGATAGGCCTCGATTAGCGCGAATAATTGGTTCCACGAATTTCTCGCGCGTCTGGTATCTTTCTTGTATATGAATTATAAATTTATGCTTTTCGAAATGGTCAATTTTATGCTGTCCACCCTTCAACTGCCAAGGATTTTATTATAAGAAATGTTTTCAATGTGCTTGCTACCTTTCTCAGCGACTTAAAAACTCTTTAAATGTAGTAGAAGCTGAGAAAGATGTTGAGTTCTACTGTTGTTTTCTTTATTTTGAATACTTAACAGAGAGTGAGATATGTGTAACGAATTGATATATTGTAATTAAAATCTATATATAAAGAGAATAAAAAAAGTATTAGCACTATTTAAATTTTTAGAAAAATTGGAAATAAAAATATACTGCTCAGCATGTGCATTATCAAATCTAAGTGTACATCATATATTTTCAAAATATTTTTACAAATCAATTTGTCTATTTATCTGAAAATCAGGAGCATATTAAGTTTTATCAAAAAGTCAAATCAAAGTAATAAATGAAACATGATCAAACTTTATATGTGAATCAAACATCTCTTATATATTAAGTCTTATGCTGTAGCAAAAGAATTTGAATAAAAAAGCTATAAAAAGTTATTGTAATAAATAATTTATTGTAGCAATGAACATGAAATCCAACTAAATTTTTACATTTAAAACTGAAACAAATGTGTAAGAAAAATGCTAAAATTTCTATACATAAAATTTTATTTGATACAGTATATGAATTTATATTTTATCAATATATTTTTGTGTATTCTTAAAGTAAAGTTTAGATTCTAATGTTTGCCATGATTTTTATTTTATAGGTGCAGGCTTAGGTGGTCTGAATACACTACTTATATATAAGCCTCCAACCTATGCACTTGCTGCACAAAGAGTTGCTTTTTATACATTGCCTATTAGTAAGTAAAACTAAATTTTTATTAATTGAATTTTCTGTTTATGAAAATATAAATAAAATAATTACAGGTAGTTCTTAGTTTATGAATTCCTGGATTTGTGAATTTTTTAAAGTATAAAATATAAAAAAAATTGAAAATTTGAACATTAATTGCAAAAAATAAATACTAAGCATACAAAAATAGACATTTCAAATTATGTATATAGCTATATAATACATAAGCATATTATACATTTAGAATGTTAAAATAAAATATTAATTAAATAAACATTAAAAATAAAATAAAATTAACAAGCTTTACAACATTAAGAATAATAATACATAAAAATAATTATAAATAACAGTAGACCCAGTTACAAAGGATGTGCTGGTACGGTGGTAGGGAGGTTGTCATTGATAACATAAGCATTTTTCTTATAGGTAGCAATGACAAGGGCCTCAGCGACTTTGATATCTTCCGCCTTATCTAAGTGGCGAACTATGCGCGCTTGATCCCAATTTATATCCAGGTCGTACTCGTAAAAATGTTTTGCGAGGGCCGTAGAAAAAGTAGCATTTTTTATATCATTACGATGTTCTTTTAAACGGGTGCAGAGCGACCTGGTAGTACTACCTACATACACTTCCTGTCTGTTACGGTCTTTGTTACAAATCGGAATTACATATGTGCCTGCTCTTTTTGATGTCGGAAGTGGTGGTTTGGTATTTTTTAAATTATGAAAAACAGTGCTTAACCGTGTAAACGGTACAGATTTATTAAAATTCTTTAACTCATTGCATATAGATTGTAAGGCTTTATGATAAGGAACTGGATGCAAATAAGTCGGAAAAGAATGTTGTGAGCCCTTGGGAGATTCATTATCTATACGCATATTGTTAATAATAGACTTATTAATATTAGAAACTAAAGATTCATCATAGTCGTGTAAAACTGCTTGTTTAAGTATAATAGAATATTCAGCCTGCTTACTCGCATCATCCGAACAATGTGTGTGTAGTCGGCATAAAAGAGAACGGATAGCCGCAACTTTATATTTGAATGGGTCGTTCGACCACTTAGGGATGAATGCCGGCGTGTAGGTAGGTTTTCTAAAAACCGAGGTGTGGAAGTTCTTATTCGATATAGTGATATTAACATCCAAGAAGTGTACATTATTAGCAGAGTGCTGCTCTAAACTAATGCGCAATCCAAGGGGCTGATTATTGAACAAATCAAGAATAAAATCTACATTAGATGAGCCGTTATAAATAAAAAATAAATCATCCACATACCTGCTAAAGAATCTAACATTATTATGTAATGCAGAGGAGACTTCTTGTTCGCATTTCCTGACCACTAGCTCCGCTATAACTCCGGCCATAGGGCCTCCGATAGGGACTCCTCTAGTTTGCCTATAAAAGCGATCTCCATAAAAGGAAAAGGAGTTATATAACAAGAGATGAGAGACGTCTCTTAACGTAGCAGCCGAGACATTTAAACCCGATGTATGCTCCAGAAGGAAACGGTACAGACATATACATGCTGGTTGAATTAATATGGATGGAAATAAACTGACAAAGTCGGCAACTACCATGGTATCATCATCATCCAAAGTATAAGAAGAGAGACGCTGGATAAATTGTGTGGAAGAAGATACCGTTAGAGGGTAAGAGCATAAGAATCGGTTGCACCATTTCGCTAACTTTCTTTCAAGCGGGGTCAGGGGTGATAATGTCTTATCGACCATAGGGCGGATGGAAATCGGATGTTTATGAGTTTTAATAAAAGCATAGAGTGGTGGGCAAGCTGGGTTTGGCAAGGGTTTACAGTACCAGCAAGAAGGGAAGTCTTTTTTACGCAATAAGGTAGCAAGGCGATTTTGCAACTTAGGTGTGGGGTCATCTGGTAGAAGTACAGCATCAGATGTAGTCAAATACTCCGACAACATATTATTATATTGAACAGATGGCATGATGACGATTCTCTTCGTCTTGTCTTCACGTGTGCAAATTAAATGGTTCTCTCTAAGCCATATTCTTGTTCGGTCTACCTTTAAGTAAGTCCTTCTTTGCTCAGCTGCAATGCTTGTACGTCGGTGGTTGTTAAACGCATTAACAAAGTTCGTTCTTAATCGTTGTCTATCCGCTGGTTGGATATGTGTTAGAAGAGCCTCAATAGAAGGTGCCATATCAGGCAGCCGACGTGTTTTACTAACAGTACAGGATGGTCCCATGGTGAGAATATCTTGGACGTACGATGGAACTGGTAAGTCAGTAATTATGGTCGCCACTAAAGAAAGCGGGAGTCTATTAGGCCTTCGTTTTACTTGGTTCTTCAAGACCCACTTGAGCTTCTTAATATAGGTGGGGCGTAATTGCTGTTGATATCTTTGGAATTTTAATTCTAATTCTCTGAATTGGGATTCCGATGTATTAGATTCTAGAAGAGAGAGACGTATATTATTACAATGTTGTTGCATTCTATAGTATCTACGTCTTGTATCAGAGATGGCAAAGTTCAAACATCTTCTCTTGACTTGCTTTTCTATAGCAAAGCTATTGATTGGTAGGCGAATACGGTATATACTCATCGGAAAGACTGAATTAATACGACATTGTTCTAAAAACTGTAGAGACTCATGCGTTCGAATTAACTTCTTACTTTGATTGAGAAAATTGGGTAAAGACATGTCTATAGCTGGCTCAGCTGCACTTCAACTTTAAAAAAGAACTTTCCACTTGATTTAATTATAATACTGTTCATTCTAGCACTGATTAAAAAGACCGTAACAGACGAAATTTCTGATATCGAAAATAGAAATCGAAACAGTTTATTACATTCACGATTTCGCTTGCGCCCAAAACGATACAATAATCCAATATCACTTGGTTACTATTGGATAAGTCGTGTAATGAAGTTTTAGTTCATCCATCTTTCTTGCAATTGCAGTAGGTCGAGAAACGATTCTCACAATTCGCAGAATCGTTTCTCGACCTACATGCGAATCATTATCTGAATTACAGTTGTTTTTAAGTATTTACCACTGGGCCGAAACTAAAATTAATCAGCCAGAAGAGCAAATGGACAATGTTCTGGATTTGAGAACAAAAGAAAAGCGAATACGATCATTAATTGAAAAATTTCTTCCTTTCATAAGAATCTTGAGTAGTTTGGAAAATTCTGTATTCACCTTAAATATTTTTACGGAGGAAGAAATTAGAGCTATAAAGCTGCCGATAGAAGTAGTTTGGAAAATTCTGTATTCACCTTAAATATTTTTACGGAGGAAGAAATTAGAGCTATAAAGGCACGTTTCTTGGATGAAAAAGCTGTTATGCCAGTAACCATATGTTCGAGTAATACACCAAGAAATAGAAATTGTTCTAAGGATTTGTTTGAATATAAAATGCGATAACAAAGACCGTAACAGACACACAGTGTATGTAGGTAGTACTACCAGGTCGTTCTGCACCCGTTTAAAAGAACATCGTAATGATATAAAAAATGCTACTTTTTCTACGGCCCTCGCAAAACATTTTTACGAGTACGACCTGCATATAAATTGGGATCAAGCGCGCATAGTTCGCCACTTAGATAAGGCGGAAGATATCAAAGTCGCTGAGGCCCTTGTCATTGCTACCTATAAGAAAAAAGCTTATGTTATCAATGACAACCTCCCTACCACCGTACCAGCACAATGGTTCCTATAATACTAATCTAGTTCCATCCTTTGTAACTGGGTCTACTGTTATTTATATTTATTTTTTTGTATTATTATTCTTAATGTTGTAAAGCTTGTTAATTTTATTTTATTTTTAATGTTTATTTAATTAATATTTTATTTTAACATTCTAACATTTGTATATTTAAACTTTAAATTTGTTCTGTTTTGGCATTCTTATGTTCGACAATCTATATATGTAAAGTATAGCTGATGAGGACTTAATAAAGTCGAAAGCGCTACTAAATTTTATGTGTAAATTTTTCCACTTTTAATCAGTGCTAGAATGAACAGTATTATAATATTATTTTAATATTAAATTGAAAGAATTTTATTTTCTGGGTCCATATTATCAGGAATAATGAAGATTAGGTTTTCATTATATGTAGATTCAGTGGCTATTAGAGAGGGGGCAAGAGGAGGGTTGCCCCGGCCTCACGATTTTAGGGGTCTCAATATTTTAGAAAAAATATATTTGTATATTTTTATATCTTTCAAACTTTAGTGTTTGTCAAAATTTGAAGTTCTCTATCAATGTTTTCACTTGTACATTTGCTATTGTGTCTGTCAATTTTGTCTTTTTATTATTTTTTTAAAGGATCTCAAAAATATTAGCTGTCCCGGGCTTCGCATCTTCTCTGAAAGTCCCTCTGTAGATTATAGGAAATGCAGTACATAAAAATGCTTTTTTTCCCTTCACGAAATCCTAAAAATATATAAACACTTCGGTACAATTGCATACATTGCAAAATCCAGCAAAAATGGTACCGACCGTAGAGGGTCGAGATATGCACAATATCCCTAATGAACTAGAGTCAAAGATTAACGAAATATGCACGCATCTAGATAGTAGAGCATGGGAACGGGACCCGTCGTTCGTCGCGCTGCGCACCTTAGCGAGGCGAAGCACTGCGTCAAACCGCATGCACTATGAAACTTTCAGTCTATATATCGTTAATCTTTGACCTTTTATCTCTATTTCATTAGAGATATTTGTCTCTCTCAAGCGGTACCATTTTTTTCTGGGTTTTGCAATTTATGCAACTGTACCCACTTTTCTAATTATAGAGCATTTTTATTAGTATTGCGACTAGCTGCAATTAAAATTTTTTAGAATATATTTATTGTTTACATTTGGTTTAGATTCCATGCATTATTCTTTTATCATTATTTAGTTTTTTGGAAGAAAAGGAACCACCTTTCTCATCTCTCGAAAACGGAATCGAAATCTATCAACTGAGTAAGGAATACGAAATAAGAGAATTGAAAAATTATTCTCGGAAATTTCTGATATCGAAAATAGAAATCGAAACAGTTTGTTACATTCACGATTTCGCTTGCGCCCAAAACGATACAATAATCCAATATCACTTGGTTACTATTGGATAAGTCGTGTAATGAAGTTTTAGTTCATCCATCTTTCTTGCAATGCAGAGAAACCACAATTCGCAGAATCGTTTCTCGACCTACATGCGAATCATTATCTGAATTACAGTTGTTTTTAAGTATTTACCACTGGGCCGAAACTAAAATTAATCAGCCAGAAGAGCAAATGGACAATGTTCTGGATTTGAGAACAAAAGAAAAGCGAATACGATCATTAATTGAAAAATTTCTTCCTTTCATAAGAATCTTGAGTAGTTTGGAAAATTCTGTATTCACCTTAAATATTTTTACGGAGGAAGAAATTAGAGCTATAAAGGCACGTTTCTTGGATGAAAAAGCTGTTATGCCAGTAACCATATGTTCGAGTAATACACCAAGAAATAGAAATTGTTCTAAGGATTTGTTTGAATATAAAATGCGATACAGTCTGGAATATCGTGTTGGTATAAAAATGAGGACATCGCATATCTTACAATGCATAGCTTATCTTAAAGAGGATTGCTTTGCTTTGGGTTTTAAGCTTCCACTAAAAATTTATCCATGGGTACATTCAAGAGTTCAGAGCTCAACCTTGAATTCAAAATCTCGTATATTAATTTGGAGTATACTCGTTCTCTGATCTGTGACGAAGGAGGAAAAGTACATTTCGAAGAGCCTATATTTTTATCAAAAGGAACTACTATTGCGAGTTGGGTGGAAATTCCTCAACACCATTTGTCCATTGCTCTTCTGGCTGATCGCCAGAAGAGCAAATGGACCTAATCGAAAAGCATTGTATATTTATAGACTCCAATCATTTTAATGATGAATATGGTTAATGGGCGATAAGAAAAAAAAGTAAAGAAAGAGAAAAATGGAGATATATATATATTGATATTATTCTGTACTTCTGAAAATAAATGTAAATCATGCATTTGAGATTGTGATTCCATTAATGGGCGATAAGAAAAAAAAAGAAAGAGAAAAATGGAGATATATATATTTTGATATTATTCTGTACTTCTGAAAATAAATGTAAATCATGCATTTGAGATTGTGATTCCTTTAGTATATTTAGCGGAGGAAAGTAGTTGAGGTGTCAGTAGATGTTGAATTTTATATAGATGTGAACATTTGGTTTTAATTGTACTTTCGATTTTTCTCTAATTATTATAAACTTCTCTGCATGCTCGTGATGTAATACCCAGGACTGTAGCATGTAAAAGAGGGCTCAACTAATGACTCAATTTCCTGTGCATTCTTATATTTTTCTTATGAAACTTTGCACAGTAACTTCCTTTGATCGTGAGGTCACATACGATTTCTGGATCTCATTTTTCCCAGGGGTTGTGGAATTTTTCAATCACTACATAAATTCTTATTTAATTCTTCAGACTTTCGTTCGAATGGGCTATGAAGGTTTAACTTTGTAAGATTTCTGGATCTCATTTTTCCCAGGGGTTGTGGAATTTTTCAGTCACTACAAAAATTCTTATTTAATTCTTCAGACTTTCGTTCGAATGGGCTATGAAGGTTTAACTTTGTCGTTACTACTAAAGGCCATGACTAGTGTTTCCAAATTCCCGACATTTTGGAACTTTCGGGAATCCAATACGGGAAAATCGCATTTCACGAGAATTCCCGAAATAATCTGTTTTATTTAATTTTTGTTGATAATCTGTAATAATGGCTATAATATTAAATATTAATAAAAGCCTTAGAGAAGGTGGGGCAAGCGGGGTTCGTGGCCCTAGCGCAATCTTTCAAGGTTTCGAGAGACACCTATATGTAAAAATGTCGACGCAAAAAAAGAGTAAATAAATTTCCTAAATAGAAATAGACCCCGAATTTCATGACTAGTACATATCTTGTCCTGAGCGCTAGACAAGGGTCACTACAGTATCATTTTGACTAGATTTCTGTTACATTTCAGGTTCTCTTAAAATATAAACAATATAATTAATGCAAACTTTATTTAACCAAACTTATACAGTGAGAGAGTAGAGTAGAATATGGAGGAGCCTACCCAGCCCAAGCACTGCGACCAACAGTGATCTATTGTGCACTCCCAATCAAATCATCCCAGAAGGCCTGTCTTAAGAACAAACGACAGTATATTCTTCAATGGGACAGTAGCAAGATCCTCGGGAACAGGAAAATACATCCCCAAGAGATCACGCCTAAGCCACGAAAGGGCCACACATTCACACAAAATGTGAAGGTCATATGAATGAAAATGTGAGGTCATGGAAATGTGAAGGTCATATGTTCTTTCATGTCATATAAACATGTCTTTGTTGTACTTCTAAAACAAATTCTATATCTGAATCCCAACCACACAGTTGAACTTTCATCATTTTCCGAGTATATAAAACATTCATTTTTATTGGTTGATTGCTTCCTTCGCGTCTATATAAAACATTTGTTTCTATTGGTTGATTGCTTCCTCAGCTTCTTGCCGCACCATATTGTCGATGCGATACCACAACTGGAGGATTCAGAATAATTTACATTTGTGTTGGAGTAGCGAAGATTTGAATCGAATTAACTCTTCCCACCTTTATTGTAAACAAACCGTGCTGCAATAGATTCTGCTCGATGCGACTCTATGCGCTGCTAGGCTGTGCGTGATGTCACTGCATCGATGCGCTTCACTCACTGCCTTTGATCGGCTCGGCGAATATTTAAGACTGGGTCCCATGGCGGATTCCCAATTGAGCGCGCCGCCGCGGGCTGATTAGTCGCAAATGTCGATATGCACCTTTTTCGTTCCGATTCAAAGATTCAATTAAGCGTTTGCGATAAACAACTGACGACATCAGCCAATAGTCGGTAAGAATAGGAATACGTCAACCACCAACTGCGCCGCCGCGGGCTGATGAGTCGCAAATGTCGATATGCACCTTTTTCGTTCCGATTCAAAGATTCAGTTAAGCGTTTGCGATAAACAACTGACATCAGCCAATTGGGAGCTAGCAACGTGTCGGTAAGAATAGGAATACGTCAACCACCAATCACGCCATTAAATAATTCGTTCAGTACTAAGCACTTCTCTGATTGGCTAGTCTCTGCAGCAGTCACTGTATAGAAGCGCAGACGTTGGGAGCTAGCAACGTGTACTTTTCTAACAAGTGGCAGCAAGGTCAAGGTCCGTTGCTATGGAAACGAGCTCCTTCGCGTTTGCTGCAGCTTCACCCATAGTGGGAGCTCGGCTTCATAGGCGTAAACGCGACATCAATACGCTGACGTGAATGCATAGCGCACGAAATGTCGAGCGTAACGATATTCAGACCGAAAGCATACGACGCGACGTAAATAAACGACGTCGTTTAACTATTGGCTAATTACTATGACATCATTTGAAGTTAGCTGATTCAACATGGATAGCGAAACTCAAGAACTGTTTTATTTATTGATGGCTTCATTTATAAATTTGTTGTATATTGTGATTTTGCAGTCGCAAAATTCAAAATCTAAAGGCTGGGTCTCACAGGCGTAAAACGCGACGTAAATACGTCGGCGTATCGACAGTGATGTCACTTCCTGTATATTGCTAGACGCAGCGTCATTACGCCGGAGATAACTTTTCTTCAACTTTATGCGCTGCGCCAAGAATACGTTGGCCATTCGTCCAATCAGAAGATTGTTTTATTTCGTAATTCAATGTGGCGAATAGAGAACATACTTATAAGCGTTCAATAATGAAGCATTTCTGGAAGAAATAAGAAAATATCGATTCCTTTACGATGATAAAATTTCCGATGATGATAATGATGATGAGCTATCCATGTTGAATCAGCTAACTTCAAATGATATCACAGTAATTAGCCAATAGGAAAACGATGTCGTTTATTTACGTGCGTCGTACGCTTTCGATCTGAACATCATTACACTCGACGTTTCGTGCGCGACGCATTTACGTCAGCGTACTGACGTCGCTTTTTACGCCTGTGAGACCCAGCCTTAATAGATCTGTAGGGATGCGTGATATGTGTATATCGTTTCAGAGAGCAACTAAAGGCTGGGTCTCACAGTTGTCAAACGCGACGTAAATACGTCGGCGTATCGACGTTGATGATGTCACTTCCTGTATATTGCTAGACGCTGCGTCGTTACGCCGCCAGAAATGACTTTTCTTCAACTTTATGCGCTGCGCCAAGAGTACGTTGGCCATTCGTCCAGTCAGAAGAGAGATTGTTTTATTTCGAAATTAATTCGTAATCATTAATCGTATGGCGAGTTGAGAAGATACCGTGTGCGCGTTCAATAATGAAACATTTCTGGAAGAAATGAGAAAATATCGATTGCTTTACAATAAAAAATTATCCGATCATGATGATGATCTATCCATGTTGAATCAGCTAACTTCAAATAATATAACAGTAATTAGCCAATAGCTAAATGTCGTCGTTTATTTACGACGCGTCGTACGCTCTCGGTCTGAACATCTGTACGCTCGACATTTCGTGCGCGATGCATTTACGTAAGCGTATTGACGTCGCATTTTACGCTTGTGAGACCCAGGCTTGAGTTTCAACAATCAGCTCATACCTCGAAAACAAGCTCTCTTCTGATTGGACGAATGGCCAAGATACTTTTAGATAACGCATAACGTTGAAGAAACGTCATTCCGGCGTATCGACGCAGCGTCTATCAGCATACAGGAAGTGACATCATCAGCGTCGATACGCAGACGTATTTACGTCGCGTTTTATGTTTGTGAGACTCAGCCTTTACTCTACGTGGCCGTGCTATTTCTTGGATTTTGAACGTCTGTATCGAAAAATTATTAGAATGAATTTTTTTAATAAAAAAAAGTAATTTTCTATTTGCGATAAAAAAAGATTTGCCATTATGACGAAAATTTTAAAATACACAGTGATTTTTTTATATGTTATAGACGTCACAGTGTAATGAATCATACATCAAATAAAAAATCGTTTTAATATGAATATTTAGCTTATTTCTTTTCTTTCATCACGAATATTTATAGTTAAATTTACTGATTTAAATTTATACATTCTCCGTTTAGCATCTGACAAAGTACAGGGTGTTCCAAAATGATCTTTACAACTTTGATCATGTATATTTCAGAAATGGGGATAGGTAGAAAGGTGCGGTTTGTGGCATAATGTTCACACACATCTAAAGTTTTAGTAGTCGTTTAACAGAGTTCAATGTGTGCGCCATCTGTAGCATGTAGGATATCTAATCGATATTCCAGTTCCTCCCATGTCCGGCCTAACGTCCTCATTAATGTGTGCAATTGCTGCTCTGATGCAAGCTTGCAGTTCCTGCAAGCTTTCCTAACGATCGAGGCCCAGTGAGGTGAGGTGGTTCCCCTCCTCACTGGGTCTCAATTGTTAATGAAGGCTTTGGATGACACATTTCCAGGTCGCTGGATTGGCAGAGGAAGACCCATTTCCTGGCCCCAAAGGTCTCCAGACATAACCCCATTAGATTTTTTTTTGGAGCTTTGTGAATGATACTGTCTACCAGACCACAGTGTAGGATCTGCAGGAACTGCATGCTCGCATCAGAGCAGCAGTTGCACATATTAATGAGGACATGCTAGGCTGGACATGGAAGGAACTGGAATATCGCTTAGATATCCTGCGTGCTACAGATGGCATACACATTGAACTCTATTAAACAGCTACTAAAATTTTAGGTGTGTGTTAACATTATGCCGCAAACCGCACTTTTCTACTTATCCCCATTTCTGAAATATACGTGATCAAAGTTGTAAAGATCATTTTAGAACACCCTGTATACTTTTTTAGTATTTAATATCTTTCTAGAATTAACAGGTAACCGTAATTTGTGGATTGACATTGAGAATACCTTATTAATTTTTCATTATTCTAAAAAGAGAAATGTTTCTTGGGCCTTTGAGAATTTCATAGATATTATTCTGTATTCTGAAATTCTGTCCATCTTCTTAGTTGGTCCTGCTAACTATATAAACAACTATTTAAGTAACTGCCTTTTTAATAATAATCCTTTAAATAACAGTCTTAAACTGCTGTTGAAAATTAATAACTATAAACTTTTTAATGAAATGATTTAGATTGCTACACAATCATCTTCAGTATTAGCAACATTCCCTAGCATTATTGCACTGAAAACAGTTAAAAATAATACTATACTAATAAAATATTACAATTACCATTTCATTAAAATTCCTGAAAATCTGTATTAAGTGCTTAAGGATTATGTTTGTATATGAATATGTGGGAATTTCTGCAAGAATTTCAGTTCTTGCAGAAATAACCTAGAAAGTTGAAATTTGGAAATATTCCAGAATGACCATTAGGTGCTTTGGGAAAAATATGGCAATCTGAAATTTAATCCAAAAGGATAGAAAAGAAGGGAAGCTAAATTTCTAATGTGTATTTTATGGCTTAAAAATTGTTTCTTGAACATTTGAGTCTCTCATGCTGAGAAAAATATCCCTTTATCTAGTGATTGAAAACATTTATACTTGAAAAAAGGTCACAAAAATAGTGGCTCTCAAATTTGACAGATTTTTAATAATAATCTTATTTTGATGAAAATCAGTATAGTATATGAGGGATTTTGGTTGGGGTTACAGAATAGAAATCTGATCATAGTTTTTTCAAATTCAGAATGGTAGATCCAATTCAATGGATATTTTTGTTTAGTCTAATTTTTTTGTGTTGGATTGACTATTTGGAAAGTGTCTTTCCATTTAAATGATCTAGACTTGATTCTGGATCCTATTCAAAGCCTGTACTGTTTATTGCTATTCTGAAGAGTCTGCATGCTTTGCTGTTTGTAGTAGAGATTTCAATACTGGTAAACCTGTTTACCGGTAAATTACGAATTTTAGTCACAAATTTTTACTGGTAATTCTACATTGTTTTTACTGGTAATTTGATAAATTATCACAGTGGCTTTCCATTTAAATGATCTAGACTTGATTCTGGATCCTATTCAAAGCCTGTACTGTTTATTGCTATTCTGAAGAGTCTGCATGCTTTGCTGTTTGTAATAGAGATTTCAATACTGGTAAACCTGTTTACTGGTAAATTGCGAAATTTAGTCACAAATTTTTACTGGTAATTCTACATTGTTTTTACTGGTAATTTGATAAATTATGAACATAGCTATGATACACTTTTTTGTATTTATTCGCTGGGCTGCAGTCTATTAATGTAAATCACCAATTATGTTTAGCATATGGAACCCATTTGGTTGTGATCAAAGTTCTGTATAATGGAAATGATATAGTAGTAGGTGAAACTGAAGACGAAGAACCAGAATCTGTTGAATCAGCTGAAGACGATTCTGAGTATTCTAACAACTCCGACAAAGAATACAACAGAGATACTGAATATAATGACGGGTTTTTAGAAGTAATATAGGTAAACATTCAATGAATTTAAATTTAAAATACTGTTCAATCTAGCACAGATTTAAAGTGGAAAAATATACACATAACTTTAGAAGCGCTTTTGACTTTATTAAGTCCTCATCAGCTATACTTTATATAAAGAGATTGTCGAACACAAGAATGCCAAAATAGAACAAATTTAAAGTTTAAATATAGAAATGTTAGAATGTTAAAATAAAACAATGCGAACAACAAGTCGCTCTGCTTTACATAATAATGTTAGATTTTTTAGCAGGTATGTTGATGATTTATTTTTTATTACATCTGCAATTACGTTATCCATAAAAGAGAAACTTATTGATCAAAAGAAAAACAGAAATATAACATGATAATCTGCTTCTGGCACAAAAATAAAAAATATTAATAAAATTGTTAAAAAAGACAGACCTCATAAAATACTACTGTAACAGAAACATTCCAATACATGTTAAGAAAAAACATTCTGTCCTTTGGTGGACTCCAACTCTAACCAGTAGGCACTTACTTTACATCAGCAGTATTAACTTCTTGTCGGAATCAATCTTTTTGGGATTCTTTGCACCGGGAATACCTTTTTGCGAAAAGAAGTTATCAGAAGGAAATTCATAATAGTAAATCCAGATCTTGGAAGGAATTTTGTGATGTGGAGGGGAATCGGGACCCTTGGGGTAAGGTATACACTTTTCTGAAAAGCTCTGATACTAGAGCCACGTTGCCTACTCTGGTAATTGATGCTGATAGTAATGTGCATTTTAGTTCTAATAGGCAGTTAGTGTTATAATGGATTATTTTTCCATGTGGATGATCCTAACCAGGATAGCACTACACATCAGCTGATTTATTGCTGCAATAAGCAGCCATATGTTGCGGAGGATAATTTATATTTTTCTCGGAAAGAGATATATAGTATATATTGCAAAGGCATTATACATAGTATAATGCCTTGGCAAACAGAAAGGCATCCGGACATGATTCAATCACCTAGGAAATAGCTAAACACATTTTCTCGATACATCCTGATCTTATGTTTTCTATATATAATGCATGCTTACGTGAGAGAAAATTTCCTGATGTTTAGATGAAGGCAATCTGTAAATTGATACATAAGCCTGGTAAGCAGACCACGAATAAACTCAATTATTATCGGCCAATTAGTTTGTTGCCTGTATTTGGGAAGGTCTTAGAAAAGGCTCTATAAATAGAATTAATCACTTCCTCCATAGAGGTCACAAGTTAAACATTTGCCAATATGGATTTACTCCACAATGTAGTACCACTGATGCCATACTTTATGTTAAACAGCGAGCACAAAATGCACTTTTGAAAAAAGTAATTATTTGTTGATTTCATTGGATATTAGTTCAGCATTTGACAGGGCATGGGTTCCTAAAATCTTATACAATTTGCATAGACATGGGTGTCCAGGTAATTTATATACATTCGCTACTGATTATTTCTTGAGAAGGCAGGTTACATTATTATACAATAACATTGCACACACGTGTGACATCTCCATGGGTTGTCTGCAGGAATCAGCCTGTGGAGTGGGTTTTTGGAACATACTTATGAATACTATTTTTGACATAACGTTGCCGCAGGGATGTAATATTGTCTGTTTTGCTGACAACTACTTGGTGACCATTGAGGATAACGACTTTGAGTCGCTCGAAAGAAAGGGGAATTTGGTCCTATCACTAATTATAAATTGGGAGAGAAAAATAAGTTAAAGTTTAATCCAGATAAGACTAATCTCATGTTAATTTTGCAAAAACATAAAATTACCTACCCTGTTATCAGACTTAATGGAACTGTTTTAAATTATGTTAAAGAGTATTACAAAAATAATCTATCTTGGGAACCACATGTTCGGCACGTCCTCAGCAAAACAGAGGCTTTACTAAACAAACTTACAATGGTCGCAATACTATATTGGGGCCTAAACTCAAAACATAATTGAATCTATTTATGAGGGAGTGGTTGTACTCAGCTGGCTTATGCATGCCTAATCTGGGGAGCCTCTCTGGATAAAGTTAAAATTATGGAACTTCTTTTGAAATTTGAGCGTCATATTTGTATTAAGATTATTAAGGGCTATCGGACTATATCTAGGAACTCAGCCATTCTGCTATTGGGTAAGATGCCGCTAGATCTTCTCTTAAGAGAAAAATGTCAGTTGTACTTTACACTTAATTCTGATAGGTTAGAAATTGATGGGAAAGACTTTCAGGTGGAGGTTTCGGCTGACTTCCGATCACTCCCTCATCCATCTTATCATAATGTTGATTAAGTAATATCTTACATGGAAAGTGACAAGTGTTACATTTACACAGACTGTTCCAAATCAAACAACGGTGTGGAGTTGGCCTTTTGCATTATACAAGGCATGGAGGTTTTACAGTGTTTGGATTTTTAAGTTAATCCTAACTGTACTATAGTTCAAACAGAATTACTTGCAGTCTTAGAGGCTTTGAAATTTATAGAAGCAGAAAAACTTGTGCGATGTGATTATTTGTATACATTCAACTGTTGTGTTGAACTATATTCGACATCCAAAAGTTACTAATCTATCTTTTAGCATATTCAAGCGATTTCAAAATTGTGTTACTCTTTACAGGACACGTGTTTGTTGGGTAAAAAGGCATTCTGCTTGCCTCGGGAATGAGTTGGCTCACACATTGGCATGCGTGTCACATTTAAACAGACACACCTCTTACAATACCCATTTGTTACATATGTTAAAGGCTTTCTCTGTGAGCAATCAGGGGCCAGCTGGTCAAGTAGATGGGGAACAGATAATAAAGGCGAAATTACTCATAAGTTTTTTCCAAGTGTTAATTGCCGGTTAAGTATACACCTTGGAGTTTTTCATCATGGATTAACAGCTTTCTTAACCCAGTATGGGAAATTAAATTTCTATTTGAATAGATTCAAAATTCTTTCCTGTTCGCGATGTAACTGTAATTGTGGGGATGATGATACCGTGGAACACATGTCTTGATTGTAGCTTCTTTGATTCGTGGCAGAGAAAGCTGATAACACATTTCAATGAGCAACTCCCATTACATCCCTGGCCAATCCCATTACATATGCTTTTTAAAGATCAACATTTAGCAAATCTCACTAAAACATGCTTTATTGAATCCTCCATAAAATATGGTCCCACGAACAGTATCATTTACAACTTCCTTCTTTAACATAAACAGATACATGTTTCTTAGGTCTGGGAGTTGGTTATTTCTATTTATTTATTTCCGGCATTGATGTCTTCTTCCTGTGGGTAAACTGGGGTTACAAATAGTTTGAACTTTTCCATTCGTTCTCCTCTGCTATGGTTATAGAAGTCAGGACTGGATAATTGCTACTCGTTTCTACATTGTCTTTTCCTTCTATTGCAACTTCAGACTCTCAGACTCTTCTATTTCTCATAATGACCACCCTTCTCTTACAGTTCACACATTTTGTTTACTGGTCTTTCAGTAGGATACATTGACCAATTGGGATTTTCTATTAAGTTAAGAAATAATAGTAGACAGTTGATGGTATTATTATCTGTTAAGCTCTGTTTTCCTGATTCTTTCAGTTTTGAGGACTATTATTGATGTTTTTATGTTAAGATTGGATTTTGATGTTTCCTTAACACTTTTGAGTGCTGTAATTGGTGTTACTTAGCTTTTCTCTAGTTGTAGTGTTACAGTTGGACCTCTGTGATTCTTTTGCAGGGTTGATAACAATCACCATTTCTGGGTTTCTTGTAGGTTCATTCTTAGTTTCCTTCCTTGGTTCTGTGAGCTGAGGAGGGATGGGGAACATTCTTTGTTTTATTATTGTTATTATTTTTAATATTTAGCCAGGTTTTGATGTTTCCTTAGTCTCCCTCGGCTTTTTTCTTGTTGAGGTTCTTCCAATAAGTTTCTGCATTTCTTTTTGTGGGGTATTATTGTTCACAGTTCCAGGGATTTTCTTTCTTTCTCTTCTATTCTTTTGATATTACTTTGTTTTCTTTTGTTTCCTCACTTGTTAAAGTTGACTTTAGCCTTTCCAAAAATTTTATGGTGTTTCCACCTGTTTCTTCAACTGGTTTGAATAATCTAGGATTAGTTGTTTGCTTCAGCAGTGTTTCTTGGTGTTTCCTATTGCTTCCTTGAATTATTTGATTTAATTTGCACTAGTACTTTTGATATTTTTTTTATGTTTCCACCTGTTTCCTGGTGTTTCTCATTACTATTCCTTATACTTTTGATTTTTCAGTAGTTTTCTTTTCTTTTGATTTTAGTATGTTTCCAATTGTTTACCTCTGTTTCTATTGTCTCCGATCGCTTGGTGTCAGATTTCCAATTTCATCAGATATAATGCCAATGGCATAGAGTGAATGTTTCACTGTGAATGGATTCTTATTTCCAGGCAAACTGTTGATTTTTCTCCAGTGACAAACTTCCATTGGTTTTTCTCAATGGCTGAGGTGCATTGTGATATGTCTACTCCCATACTTTCTTTCCTGTGGGAGTGGAGATATCAAAATATTTAGGTTAGGTCTGGTTGGTATTACTAACACCTTCTATCTTATCAATTCTTAAGTTGAGTGATTATGATATATTGATTGTAGATATAAGTCTAGTCATAAGTTACTAACACACTAACATTTTATTTAAATTAAAAAAATAAAAATAAGAAAAATACAAAACAAAATAAAAAAAAGTTTAAAAAAATATTAGTTTTAGATATTAACATAGTTATAAGTCTTTTACTAACTTAAGATAAGCTTCCTCTTAACATAGTTCTAGATATACTACTAACACAGTTCTAGGTCTCTAATAACATAGTACTTAATATCTACTAATATAGTTCTAAGCTTCTACTTAATATAGAATAGGTTATTAATTGTCCTCTATACAGGGTTAAGTGCTCACATGTGTCATCACATAGATTGAGTTGGAACGGTTCTTTGCTGCTTCTATATTTTTGCATTTATTTTTTGCCCATAATAACTCCCTTACTACACTATTTGAGTGGAAAGGGGCAATCAAAATTTAGCCACCAAGCTAACAAGCTTACCATACAAAAGAAAAAAAAAAATGTATTCCAATAGCTAGATGGATAGCATGTTTTATTGTTGTTTGAATAAAGCAGTTTTGAATCAGAATATATCTTTTTCATATTAATAAAATTAAACTGTTTTATTTAAAGTTATTCATTTTCAACTGAATTTTTTATATTTTTTTGTGATATCTTTAAGAGTTTTATATTAAGTTTACTTTAGTATTCTGAACTTCTTGCATTTATTATTTTAGGTGTAAATACATCATTATTTTATAATACAAAGAAATTATATTATTTTAATATTTATTTATTTATTTACTTAATGCAAAATACAGAGACTAATTTTATTCTCAATAATGGACCATAAAAAAAGGAAAAAAAAAAAAAAAAAATTTCACAAATTGAAAATATATGAATTAAAAAACAGCAGGTATATGAATTAAGAACAATGAAATATATTAAAATTTTTAAATGCTTCAATGTAAAAAGAATTTCTTTGATTTGAGTAATCTCAACTTTCCAATATACAGTTAAACCCCAATAAGACACCACCATTCATTTAGGGATGATTTTGGCAGTTAATTGGGGTTGGTGGTTTATCAAAAGCACATGTGGTATAAAAATGAAAATGAACTCTGAATTTATTAAATTTAATAAAATATAGTGCATTTATATTTTACATCCAAACTTAACATTTCTAAAAAATTGTATACTTTACAGTATAGTATATGTACTGTATATGAACAGTCAGTTCCAAAAAAGGTGTTCACCTAGGCAGAATATGTTCGATTTCCTTACAATTCTTACAAACGAATACGATTAATCGGTTCAGGTGCGAATTCGAGTTTGCAGGGTTTTAGATGATTCCATTTACTTTTTCTAAGCAACAGGGTTAGATAGGTTTAATGACAGATGTTCAATCATTTTATCCAAAAATTGATTTTGAGCATTTATTAGGAAAGTTTCAATTTATTATTTTAAAATTTATTTTATGTTGTTATTAAGGCAAAATGCAGCATTATATGGTTGTAAAACTACATGAGTAATTAAGAGATAAGTTGTCCAAGCGAAGCACTGGCAATAACATAATAACAACTATGGAAAGTATTTTATTTTATTGTTTTATTTTAAAATGCATTAAGATGTTTTATTTGAAAATGTATACTTCTTTCTGCATTTGTAATAAAATTAAAAACTATTCCAAAACAATCTTCATTTAGTGATTATATATCCATTAATTGATTAAACGATATTTATTTCATTTCCATGACAAGTTTATCGTTGGTTTTAAAAAAGAAAATAAAAAAATTGAACGTGAGTATCAAAATGATTTTGGGTTATTATGCCTGTTTTGGTTTTCTACTAATTTTTCTAATAAGAGTTTATATTTGTGTTGGATAGTCAAATTTATAGTTTATGTTCCACCATGTCTTTCTGAAAGTTCGGTATAAAGACAAAGTATAACAGATTTCAAATGATACATATTTGTGTATTATGTTCTATTTATTTTAATAAAGATATAACTATCTTTTACTTTGTTCGTGAGTGTCAAAATGAATTTTCTGTTATTATGCCTGTTTTGGTTTTCTACTAATTTTTCTAATAAGAGTTTATATTGTGTTGGACAGTCAAATTTATAGTTGATGTTCTACCATGTCTTTCTGAAAGTTCGGTATAAAGACAAAGTATAACAGATTTCAAATGATACATATTTGTGTATTATGTTCTATTTATTTTAATAAAGATATAACTATCTTTTACTTTGTATATTTATTGTTTTCATCCAAAACATTATAAAACAATTGGACTTGATTTGTAAAGATATAAATGCTAATCTCACTTAGTACAAAATTTCATTTAAAAAAATCATTTCTTATGAAATACTTTATTAAATTATATGTAAATGTTTATCTTGAACTAGTTATATACAGATAGGCCTCGATTAGCACGACTTAGAATAGCGCGAATTCGATTAGCGCGACTTAAAAAATTGATACCGTTATTCGGTTAGCGCGAGAAAAGATTCGATTAGCGCGAGTTGTAAACACAGATCAGTCTTACTAACAAAGCTCCTAAAAAATCATTTCTTACGAAATGCTTTATTAATTATATCATTTAAATGTTTATTTTGAACTAGTCATATATAAATATGTGCATTATTAGGATCACACCGAATTTTTTGTATGATGGATTCCTATGGGATCTGCTGTTTTGCAGAAGCATGGTAGAGTTCTATAATTAAATTCGGATATTTACTGATATTTTTCCATCCTATTGTTTCTACAACTTTAGCTGAATGAGCATTAATAAAATCAATAACATGTTTTTTTAATTTTTTTTTATTTCATATTCACGGTTTAAAGAATTTCCAGTAATTTACTGGTAAACAGGTTTTGTTTGAAAATTTTAACGAATTACCAGTAATAGAAAAAGTCAGTAAATTTGGAATCCCTAGTTTGTAGCCTATAGTATGGCATTAGTTAGCTCATTTAAAATATGAAATTTGTTTAGATTGAATAATAGTGTCATTTGTTAAGGAAAAAAATGCAGCAACCAAGCTGCCATAATTATTTGCATTGCTTGAAAAAATATGGCTCATCTATCCCTGTTGTTGTCAGGTTCTAGTCATAATAATAATGCCAATATGTGCAGATATTTGAGATTTTATACCAGTTTTGGTTTTACCTGAAATCCAGATTATTCTATGTTATCTGTATCACTATTAAAATAAACTTATTTTTCATTATTTAATTTATAGTCTTTTTGAAATTTTTCTGGTTTGTTTCTAAATCTTGATCTTCTCCCATATGTTTCATAATTATCACAAAAATTATACATGCAGCATAATAAAAGATGAATTTAGAAATGTAAAGGAGGAGAGAACCCAGTAAATTTTGAAGCTTAGCCAATATTTAAAATTTAAAAGTTTTTAAAATCATAGTAATAATATGAAACTAATTATTAAGTTAAATGTTTTAGTAATTTCTGAACAGAAATATTAAATTTGTGAGATTACATTATTTAAATTAAAGTATTTTTTGTATTACGGAAATATTTCATTCAAGAAATTATTAAAATCTTTATTTCAGCTGGAATGGGTGCTACAGTAGGTGCGACAGCCTGCATTTTAACAAATTTGAGAAAAAAAGATGACCATTTTAATTATTTAATTGGTGGCTTAGCTGCTGGTGGTATTTGGGGAAGAATGTGTAAGTATGACCATTAATTCTCTTAACAAAGAAATATATCTTGTATGTCAGCGCTTCTAAAACTATGGGTCGCAACCCCATTTGGGGTTGCGAAGTGAAATGCTGGGGTCGCAAAAATTAAATTCAAACACTTGAATTTCATTTATATGTAATGGAGTCGCAAAAATTAAATTCAAATACTTGAATTTCAGTTTATATGTAATTACAAAAATTAAATTCAAATACTTGAATTTCAGTTTATATGTAATTTCCACAAATGTCCAATATTTAACATTTGGACGATTTTCAGTGTAGTTGGTTGATTGTGTTCATCTTAATAAGTGTGTAAAATATACTTGTACGTTTTATTTCATATTTAATACCTGGGGTCGCGAAAGTAATTGGCTGATTGTGTTCATCTTAATAAGTGTATAAATGATGTAGTGATTGGTTGATTGTGTTCATCTTAATAAGTGTGTAAATGACTTATATACTTTTGCTGATTGTGTTCATCTTAATAAGTGTGTAAATGATTTATGTACTTGTTTATGAATTTTCAGTGTAGTTGTTTGATTGTGTTCATCTTAATAAGTGTGTAAATGATTTATGTACTTGTATGGTTGTGTTCATCTTAATAAGTGTGTAAATGACTTATATACTTGTACGTTATTGTTCATCTTAATAAGTGTGTAAATGATTTATGTACTTGTATGTTTTTTGATTGTGTTCATTTTAATTAAGTGTGTAAATGATTTATATACCTGTATGTTTTATTTCATATTTAAATATGTGTATAAATGATTTATGTATTTGTATGTTTTATTTCATATTTAATACCTGGGATCGGGAAAAATGTCATAATGAAAAATGGGGTCATGAATGAAAAAAGTTGGCGAAAAATCTTGTAATGCAAAATGGGGTCACAAATGAAAAAAGTTTGAGAAGCGCTGTTGTATGTTTTTTGATAATTTGAAATAAAATTAGTTTTATAAAAGAAAAATAAACAGCTATGTTTTTAATCCTTTTAGTCAATTGCCCTATAAGAGGTTTAAAGATGGGTGTACTCCTAGGAGTATTTTTTGCTGCCAAGAAATATTCTGTTATGATTGGTTATAGTTGGGATCCAGCTAAATGTGTAGACCCTATGAAAGGTTTTGAAAATGCAAAAGATTATGACTTCAGTTTAATAAAGGATCCAGGTCCATCTGTTCGTAGATATTATGATGGATTACGATAAGTGATGCAGTTTGTTGGTGACTGTTTTCATCGATTGTAAAGAAGTATGGAAATAACAATGATGGTAAATACAGGATAGAAATAGACTAAAATATGTATTAAATTTAATTTTATTAGGAATATACAATAAATTGAAATATTAATATATAATTGAATTCTGATTTATTTTTCAAAACTGATCATAAATAAAAATACTTTTAACTACAGTTTATTGAAAATGAATAGTTATGAATGATGATTTTAATTAATTTTTTTTAAGTTTAATTAAAATTAAAATTGCAGATTATCATAAAACATTTTAATATCCAATTGCCATATTCATTGTAATAAGTATTCCATTAATATTTTGATGATGATAAATTAAATAACTATATAATTCTACTGTTACTATCAGTAATAAAAGATCATTAGTGCATTTTAAAATATTTATTTACAATATACTTAAATCTGTACAGCACACTGTTTCAGAATACATTATATCAAAGAATTTTGATGTTGATAGATATTTTGTTTGACAAATTTTAATCAGTAACAGACTTAACTAAAGATTTTATAATACCACATCTAAACTTCAATATTTCTTTGTTATACAGTATTTTTTTATACCTAATTTTACAAGCACTGTATTATGTAGCATGTTTCTAAAACTGTTTCTAATAATTTTTTTATTTAGTAGTTATTTATAGTAAAGATATAAATATATTTTATTTTCTAGAAGGTTGAATGCACTAATAAATTTTAATTGAATAAAACAGTTTTTAAAACAAGTTAACAGATAATGAATTTAAGATAGTCATTTCATTTTTTGAAAAACTTTTCTTTTAAAATAATTTTTATAAACCACTTTTTTTAAAAAGGTTTTAGTGCTAATTCTATAAAGTTTTTTATTTTTAAACTTAACTGTTTATTTAAAATTCATAATTTTAGAAGAAAGAGAAATATGATTTTTGTATTTTTCTTTTATTGAATAAAACAAAATTGTCATTTGAAATACACAAACAGTTAACCTCAGCCTTACAAAATATATACACAATCAAAACTAAATACATAGATACTTACATAAGATTATTTTATATACAGATAGTCTTCAACTTACAATGATTCACACTTATGACGACCATAAATTATTACTAAAAATTTTTTAACTCAACTTTGCTGCTTGCTTACATATACATATATCACATTGCATCATCGCTATTAGTCGGCAAGTAAAATCTTATTATTGTATCTTATCATAACTTTGTCATGTCTAAGAAGAGAAATAATATAATACTACTGATGAAAATTCCAATGTAAAAAAAGCAGAGAAAGCTTTAACTTTAACAATTTTAGGTTAATTATAAACCTAATTTATGAAAATATTAAAACATAAAACAAACAAATCAAGAATTAAAAAATCCTTGACTTATGATGGAGATGGTGGAACAGAATACTGTCATAAGTCGAGGACTATCTATAGTTATAAAAATTTAGGAATAAATTAACTTATTCAGCTTTTTGTATAGCTTTTAATTTATATTTTTATTTAATCAAGGCCAGTTATATGATGTAGAGATGAAAAAATATTTAAATTTAACTTGTTTCAAAATTCTTTCTATAACTACATAGAATAATCTTAATTATGTTTCTATATATTTTCAGTTGTATACATATATATATTGTATAAAGCTGAGAATGATCTTTAGAAAAAATCAAAAATGTTCCCATTAATAAACTGGTATTGACAATCTATATTTTTTCTTCTATCAAAAATTAACATTGTAAAACTTTTAGCAAAATACGTCATTATTTTACCAATGCAATGTTCTATACTGACTAAATTTTATAATGTTATATAATTTATTTTACTTAGTTAACCTTGAAAGCAGACAAAAACTTGAAAATTTTTGATGAATTGTAACTACATTGATTGCTTAATATATATATCAATCAATCTAACATAGTCATAATTTATAGAATTCAGATAGCTGTTTATTAATGAATGCAATAAGTTAATTCATACTCCAGCCTACATCATCATTTTAATTAAATAATTTTTTAAGTATTAGCAATGATTGATTAAAATTTATTTTCATTGTTTTAATCAATTTGGATTATATTCAATGTCTGTATTGACTGGAAATTTAAGAAATTTAAACCTTTTTTTTTTAAATTAATAACTTTAATTAACTTTTTTTTAATTAATAATTTTATAAGCAAAATTTCAACATTGCTTATGTTGTTTAATTTTTTTATTGAAAATGAAGTATAAAATTTTACAACAACAATTAAATTGAATTAATATTTATTTCATATTAAAAAAATTCATGAATGAGTTTAGAAGTAATTATGGATTTTCAATTTTTCCAAAAAACAAAAATAATCCTGTTATACTGTCTCTTATAACAAATATAAAAGGTTTATCAATTTTTATTTGAAATTCTGATATAAAAGCACTGAGTGCCAGTTTACTGTGTGTAATTGCAATAGCTTCAGTACCTTTTTCATCAACAATCAGTTTTATTTTTTGAAACATTCCATCTAACATGATTTCATTACAGTTACAAAGTTTATATAGGCCATGAATCATTCCTTCAAAATTCAAATTTTTACTGTATTTAGAGAGCTCGTATGAACTTTCTAACTTGAATTTAGGCATTAAAACGGTGATAGATTTACTGGTAAGATGGCAAAAAATTTCATCTAAAAAATCACTCGAAAGATGGTCTTCTAAGTTTGCCATGCCACTTATTTTTTTAGGCATCAAAATAAACATACTTACATCGTCATTGATGTATGGTAATTCCAATATATCTGTATCTAGTTGCTGATTGAAAGCATAACGGAAAATTCCTTTAGTCTTCATCATTTGTATATCGGAGACATTATTTCCATTTTGAAAATAAGAATGATGCGTATGTTTTTGATTGAACTGTATAAGCCATTTACCTTTAAAATAAATAGCATTTAGCATTATCAAAGTTGTATAATGATCTATAAATAAATCTATACTTTTCATGTGATTATGAGTTTTCATACTGACCCAGTTATTAATATACTTCTGTATTTTAGCAATTTCCTGAAAATTAACAAAAGCTATAAGTGGATTGTAGTAATATAATAAATCTTCAAGATAGGATTGATTAATCTGTAAAGATTTTTGAAAAAGAATGCCATTTGCTATTTCTAGAGAACTATCTTTGAATCTTTTGTTAATAAGATAATCGAAAGAACTGTGGATATCTTCATCAAACTGAAGGATATTTTCATCTATTGATAACTTTTCACCATTGTATAACATTGCCAAATTAATTAATAAACTTAAAGGAGAAAAGAGAATATTATCATCTGTCTCTCTCAATTCCTTATAAAGTAATAAACCCATCTGATTGTTTGTTTTCACAAGATTATTAATTTTGATGTCTTGAATATGAAGCCCAGATAAAATGGGAAGCAGAACAACAAATAAATATTTCATCTGTAAAAAAAAATATTACTGTTATAAATCATATATGTTTAAAGATTGTTTTAGATAATTACTGTTATTGATGCCATTATTAACAGTCAGATATGTTCTTTTAAGCTTATGATTGCTAAATGGAATTAGCGTAATTTAATGTGGAGCATCTGTAAATTTTAATGTTGTTTACATATCCTGTTACCATAATTTAGGAAAAATGATAAAAGCCTTTAGTTTATGGCTATCTTTACAATTGATTATTTTGTATAAATAAAGTTTATTATGATTTTATACAATACCTTTATTCCTTTAAAATGATTCTCTTTATTTTGCCATTATATTATTCTCTTTAACTTTCTGTTTTGTATGGAATCTTATTCTTGCAAATTGTAGTTTAGATATGAATATAGATTTGCTTTACTGAAATATTCCTAAAATGATAATGTTTATAGTTGTTACTATGATAAGTATTCTGTTTAATTACATCTTCATTATTTCTATATAATCCGATCATTAATTTGAAACAATAATATAATTTTGTACGATATATTTGACTTTTGTACTTAACTGGTAACTGAAATGTGTATGAAAGAAGAGCAGTGTAAATAAAATGGAAAAGTATTTTTAAAATAGAAGAAAATAAACAAGCACTATGTAGCAGAAGTACGTTTATTTATATTCAATTCAAAACGTTTTCAACCATGTTTTGGTCATCATCAGCGAAAATTACTAAAACGAACTTACATTCTATTGAATAATGCACTGTTTTCGTATTGGATACTGCTCAACATGCTATTCCATTGTTTATCTCAGGCTGCATATACACATGATATGATCAGCAGTCTGATAAAGGATTTATTTTACAATACACGATGCAACAATATGTCAAACGTAAAACTGCTTTCTCAGGGATATACCCAAAAATGAAAAATAATCACAGCAGTTACAGCAGTCCTGAAAAAAAAATCTTTATTGCTTCACAAGTGAGGAATGTTTCTCACTTGTGAAGCAATAAAGATGTTTTTTTTCAGGACTGCTGTAAGTGCTGTGATTATTTTTCATTTTTCGGTAACAACATGTGTCCTAACTCAAGACTGAACCTGTGACATCAGAAATGGGACGGGACTAATGATGGAGAGGAGGAGAAAGTGGATACAAGGAAGTATGCACATTTTTGGGATACATTTCAATAAAATTTTAACTTTTAAATATGTACAAAATTGCAAATTGTATGAAAATCAAGGGCTGCCTGTATACATATGGGGTTGCCTGACTTATGATGAGGATGCATTCAAAAATTTCAGTCACAATTCGAATCAGTTATAACTCTGAACATAATTTCCTATAAACTCAATGTTACAAACAGAAGTTAGGTTCCCAATCACCAAAACTTGGAATAATCAACATGTTTTTAAAAAGTCCCATGGTACAGTAATATTGAATAAATGCTGTTTATTTTATAAAATGAGGAAATATTTATCACTTATTTAAATAAAAATATAGCAAATATTAGACAAAAACACAGGTGAAATGTATAAGTTATATTTGGATGTCCAAATTTCTAAAAAAAAATATGCAATTAATTTTTAACATCTCTTCTTAATCATTGATTATTAACTAATGCAGGCCACTCCAGGTCCAACTATCTAATCTTTAGTAGATTCAACAGGACTTTATTATAGATGATATAAAACTTATGTCAGATCCATCAAGAAAATTTTCTGAAGTATGGGGTCTGAATTGAATTCTAGGTCAATCTTAGGATCCTGGTAAATGAATTATAATATTTTATTATATGGGATTTATTTTCACACATTTCTTTAGGAAACATTCTTGAATTTAAATGAAATATCTATCTAAATAAGTATTAAAGATTGGCATAGCCACCGTTTTTTTCTATTGAATAATGCACTGTTTTCGTATTGGATACTGTTCAACATTCTATTCCATTGTTTATCTCAGGCTGCATATACACATGATATGATCAGCAGTCTGATAAAGGATACGGTTGAATGAGTTAAGCGTGGATTTCTCCCGAAAAATTTGGGACTGTAGAATTTGCAATTAAACACTAATACTTCATAGTAGTAGCACAGTATGTTTACATTTTGGGTGATCGTAGCATCATCCAGAGTGTAAACATTCTGGGTGCTTTTGACAGTAATTATATGCAATAAATATCTGGACTCATATAAAATGTGGTTACTTGGTTTTTGTGCAACTACACTATAGATTTCCAGTTTTCTGTTTCTTATGCAGGAAACATAAGAAAATAGGAGTTTATTCCATTCAGTTAGTTTAAAAACTTTATTTTTTTAATTAATATAATTTTTCTCATAACATGATAGTAAAATGATGTTAAGTGAGGTGGCATTAAATGAGGTTCTATTGTATTCTTTAGTTTAGTTTGCATATTAAAATTTAGAAAAATGAAAAATATGTACCTGGAATCAATTATAAACAAGAAATATTTCCAATCGACATTATTTGTTAACAATCAAATAAATGAAAAATTATAACAGAATTTTAAATTAACAGTATCGATATTGATAAATAAATAGGAATAAATAGGAATCAAAATAAATAAATAAATAAATAAATAGGAAGGAATAAATAGGAATCAATAGGAATCAGAATAAATAAATAAACAGTATCGATATTGATAATTTAATAAATCTAATGTTTGTATTCATATATAAAAATGCATTAATTGGAAAAGTGTAAACTTAACATAATTTCTATTTAATAAATCTAGTGTTTGTATTCATATATAAAAATGCATTAATTGGAAAAGTGTAAACTTAACATAATTTCTAATCATTTATCATTATTGTATATTCTGTGTATAACTCTCAAAGTATTTTATAAAATGTTTATCCGATATAATCCCTCTTTAACATTAAAGTTAATAATAAAAATATATTGAAACTTAAATTTATTTGCAAATTAAAGTTTTTTTGTTTTAAGTTCAGAATTTTTAAGATTTTGAATATTAACGATAAACATCTCACCTTTTGGCATAACAAGTTAATTCTAAATAAAATGAAGAAGAAGCATTTCTCTTATCAGTTTATTTCCTGAGGATATCCTTCAGTTGTCTTCCTTTTTTTATTCTTTGCTTTTATCAAACTTATTTGTATTGTTTCATAATGTTTTTTTCTATGAATAAATATAATATTCGAAGAATCTAATAAGGCATAATAATTAAAAGTACATGTTATTATTCCACATTAGTTAACTTAAAATGTTTGTAAAGCAATTTTAATAAATAGAAATGTACTTAATTGCTTGATTTGTTTTAATGATTTTAAACATTAACAAATTTAATTTTAAAATATAATTTATTATTGCGAATAGAAACAATGCTTTCAGATTTAGGTAAATGTGTTAGCAATCAACATGAAGTTTAAACATAACACCATTTTTAAATTGCATACATAATAAACTGATATAAGTTTTGATAAGCAATTTTAATAGTTTATATAGTAATTATGATTTTCTTATCACAACTTTATTGCATGCTTATAAAGTTTTATTTATCTGTTAATTAAAAATTTAGCTCAAACTATAGCACTCACAAGCAGTCCAAATAACTTTATTCACTTAAAAGTTCTTTCCAGAGGAACGTTTTTGGCTACTTTATAGCTATCATCAACTCACGCAATACTTAATTTCTAAAATTAGATACGTTATAGAACATCTGAGGTGCATTCCGTTCTTATTCTTTTTAGAATAGTTCTAAATTCAAAATTTATAAAAATGCTTGTTTAATAGTCTTTTGAGCACTTGTTCCAGTTTTTCGGGGGTAAATTAAAACCGGTCTTTACGAAAATCGATATGATAATATTCCGGGTTTACATTAAGAAATAAAAAAAAAAATTTAGCATAACTTTCTTGATGTTTCTTAGTATTTTTGTAGTTCTATATTTTAAATAACTATAATAAAATTAATAATATTTTGGGAGTTTTCTTCCTTGCCAACATCACTTAAATTCTCTCTCTCTCTGTCCATAAATATGTATCATATATTTTTTTTATTGTTTTATTTTGTTAATTTAAAAAAATTAAGCAACATAGTTACCTTATATCATAGAGATTAATTATGTTTTATTATTTAAATTCTTATATTGGTCAAAATAAACTTATAATAGTTTTCTACAGGCAAAATATATTTTAAACAGGTCTTTTAGTGTTTTTGAAATTTCTAACATTGAAAGAAAATTGATGAAGAAAAATGATTTTAACATGAATGCGATGATGACACAGATTAAAATGAAAAATTAATAATTTGTGATATAAGTTTTTTATTTATTTATTCCTGACACAAAACATATTGATAAAAATATCCTGTCCTTCATTAAAAGTGGGACATTAATTAAATATGATCAGTTTGCAAAACACACACAGATGAATGAAAATCAAAATACAATCAAAAAAAGAATTACAGGATTTGCACTAGGCTGCTCTGAACTCATCAAATTGTCTTTCATGAAGTATCTAAGTGCAATTCCTGTTGATTTTGGTGTTAATATTCATTCTTCCATTTATAAACTTTGTTACATTTGCTTGCATTTGTATAATTTGGTTTTTGATATCATTTTTTGTGTTCATTTGTTGGTTTGGATTAATGCTGCTTTGCCTCTTTTAGTTTTACTCTCGAGGAACATTATAAAATGTTCTGATGATGATTTTGAACCTGTTCATAAGTAATTTAACATAAGATTGTTTACAAAATTCCAACATTTCCCATAAGGATGATACTATTTGTAGGCTTATCTACGAGAATAAAAATGAACGGGTGATTGGCATCGAAGGTGTAATCTTTGAAGGCTATACTTTTGCCAATGGCTCTTATTGCTGAAACGCTAGAAGTTTCTATACCAGATTCACTGACATCGATTAAAGTTTTGTGAAGTATATCGGACACGTATAATCCAGATTTGGAACTAATCCCACCTAAATCTGCAAAAGGAGTAAAAGCTTCTCGTACGCCCAAAGACTTTAGAATATCTTTTAACTCGTTCGTCATTTTTATTTTAAATTTTGGTAGATACACTTCCACATCAGTTGGAGTCATATTTTTGATGACAGTTTGAAGTTGCTTTAACGTTAAATCGAGTTTGCTATCTGGTAACACCAAGATCATGCTCGTTCTACTGCTGTTAACTGGAAGTTCTAAAATCGATAGATTGAATAGTTTGCTGCGATGAAATGGCAATTTCGCCGTTAATTTCATGGTATAAACGTAAGAGGTTGTATTATTTTCGTTATAAAATATCCTCCTTTTAGTTAGTCGAGTGTTGAAAGGCAACTGCCACATCCCACGAAAGTAAAATGCATTCAGGAGCAACAGTATGGTTTCGTTGTCGAGATACTGTATCATGTTGTTAATTCTGTCGTTTGTAGCATTCTGTATCCACTGATTGACAACACTGATAGACATCTTATCAGAGAAGTTAACTGGTATTGCAAGAGCATCAAACACATTTTTCATAACATCTCTGTATTTAGTGGAGAGGTGATAATCTTTATGATAAAATACACCATTCGTCATGTCGACTTCCGACTTTTTTAACTTTAGCAACATGGTGTGATACGCCTGTTGCAAGTTTTCGATTTTCTGGTAATTCATTAAAGATCGGATTTCTTCAGCAGTTTTCCCATTGCAACCGAAGTAAAGCATTGCCAAACAGGTGCTAATGCTAATAGGCGAGAAGCACACGTTGCTTTTTGCACGTAGTGATTTATAAATATTGAAAGCTAGAACGTTGTTAGAGTGGGATAGTAGCTCTGAATCTTTTCCTTTCGAAAATCCGATTATGGTTAACATAACTAGAAAACACAGTAACATTCGGTCCCAGAGCATCTAGAAGAAGCAAAAGAGAGAAGGATATGTATAAGAATTAAACATTAAAAGATGATTCTTATAAGTAAAATTTTAGGTCATTTGTTACGCTCAACATCCCGTATGATTCAAGAATTTTTGTGTAAATGTGTTTTAAATACAGTTTATACATTTTAACCTACCTTAAGTTCACCTAGAATTGGTAGACAAAAGCAACAAGCGAGCTACAAAATTTTATTGGTTCTTTTTTCCTACAAAACATTGATTTTATGATTGACCATTTTATGTTTCAGCTTCTCAATTAACTCATTCTCTGTGCGTATAATACTATTATTATGTTTAGTTTGGATAACATAACATGATAGGGCAATTAACACAAGATAACAGGCGCATAATATGTTTTTAAACATTATAAACACGCAATTTAAAGAAGTTTGCGAAATTCTTCTAACAGTTTACGCTCCAGTGACTCGACTTATTTCTACCCATAGCGATAATGTTATTTTTTACTTTACATATTTTAAAAATCACGAATTTTTGTTTACAGGACTAAAAATTTCACGTCCATTGAATTATTTCGAATGTAAATGTGTATATAAATGGAAAAATCCCAAAAACATACCTTTACGGAGGAGCTAAGTACTTCAAATGCGACACACAAGTGTCGTTCCACATTTATAACTATGCTAAACGTACCAGTATAACTGCGATCTCAATACAGAATGAGGTTTCTAAATTATATGGGTAACAGTTTATTAATTATTAATATTTCAGTAATCTTCTTCTACAAAATAAATAAATATTTGTTTCGTTAATTACGATTATAAAAAGCTTAATATTTATAAGATTTGATATGCTTTTGTGTTTATATCTGTTCTCAACAACGTGAAAACCGTTCCAGTTCACATAAAATCAGTTTTTCCCCTCCCCTATTCGTGATATTCAAAAGTTGTTTGCATGCACAATGATATATATTGTTGTATTATGCTTGCAGGTATCTATAAATAGCGAATCACTTCATTCATAAACTGTTTTTAATCATATTTTTAGAATTAAAAAATACAGAAATTTCATCATTCTGTAATTTTCTTTACAGCTTTTAGAATGTAAGTGCAGAATTTAATGTGCGTAAACAATACACAAGTGTTTTTGTATATATAACTGAAAAATTGTTTCATCATTTTATTTTAAACCTAATTTAATAATTGTATCAGGAAATATCAAACTGAAAAATGTTTTGAAATTATAGTATTTCCCAAAGGAAAATATTATTTGACATTGAAAATATCATGGGAATTTTTTCTTCATTGCATCATTTTAATTTCTCTGACACACATCTATCCAAAATATTAATATACAAGCAACCAGGGACTTTCAGAAAAATGCTAGGCCCGAGCAAGTAATATTTTTGACGTCCTTAAAAAAATTACAAATTTACATTGGTAAGTGTACAAGAAAAGCGAAAAAATTGATAGAGAATTTCAAATTTTGACAAACACTGAAGCTCAAACAGTATAAAAATATATAAATATATTTTTTTTCTAACATATTGAGTTATAAATTGAGGCCCCTAAAATCGTGAAGCCCACCCAAGGAGCCGCTTCTCTTGGCCCCCTCAGATAGCCACTGAACAGCCATTTTGTCTAATAATAATTTCATAAATAATCAATCAAATTATCTTTTAAATTAGGGGTGGACAACCTCCGGCATGCGGGCCACATTATTTTATATCTAATACCAACGCTATGTATACTTACATACCTGTACCTTCTCTTTTTTAAATACTGTTGTTATCAATTGTTTTTGTTTTGGTTCGTGGCCCACCATAAATTTTTCTATACGGCCCCCAATAATAATTACCAATATTCAAAATTTTAAAAATCATATTAGAGCATGTTATCTATTTACTCAATTCATAAGTAGAAAGTCTGCCTGGTTTAAAATAGTGAACAGCGATTAATTTTTTCAGTTCAGAGCACTGTAATCGACCCATCTCATTCGTACACCTCACCCCTATTCTTAGTCAGAACGGACACACCTATTTTTAGCTTCCACTATGCACGTTCGAACTGACAGACTTTATAACCGATCAACTTCTGGTAAGCTCAGCCCCTGCGAAGCAGGTGACTATCTTTTTGGAACGAACTGTACATCATTTGCAATTATAGCATAATCCTTATTTCTTCAAGTATTGTTTATTATTTTATGTTCTAATGTTTATATTGTATTTGCATCAATATCTGTTAAGTCATTTCAGTCTACATTTTTGTGAAATTCAAAATTTTTTAGTATATATAAAATAAGAAGATAGCTGCACTCCAGAACATCTTAATTATTATTTAATACTTAAAAAATTGGCTTAAATGAAAACCCAAAATCAGATAAACAATATATTAAAGTATCTAAGAATGAAAAACATTTATCAAAAGTTTTTCTCTGTAGATATAATTAATCTTTAAATGTTTGTTTATACCTACTGCAAAATGATGAGTAATGTGGGACTGCAGCACTACGAAGCAATAAGCTATTTTTAGAAATAATTAATTATCAAAATAAACATTCTGATATTCACATAAATGGCAAAGTGCAGAATTTCAAACAGCAAGATTCCCCCTCAGTTTCTTTTCAAGTATTGCAAAATTTATGAGTGCATCAAAAAGGACTTAGTGATTTAAAAAATTCTAATTTATTCAAATTTTATTAAAATTCTTTAATATCAATATTTTCTATTTTTTTTTTTTTGCATTCAGGACTGATATTCCACGCTTTGCCACTCGTGGGTTTTAATTAAATTTAAAAATATAAAAATATGAAATAATGATACATTTATTAAAGATAAAAACTTTCAAACTTACAAAAGTCTTGTTTTTATTTTGATAAATTTTGTCTGGGTAGTATTTCTTTGCTTTAATATGCCAGCATCACCTGTTGTTTCAAATTCTAATCTTTCTTTAATTATATATTCAGGTACAATTTTCTGCAAATATTTAAAGTATAAACATGAATTATTTTTTGACCAATTTATATTTCATAATAACTGAAAAATAAAGCAATTACAATACAAAAAAAATAATTCTTATATTTAATTATTAATTCTGCCTAATACTGGCACACTAATTATTTTATAAAAAGTTTGCAGAATACAAAAAACTAATGAAATCAGTGAATACGTTTAATGTTAGGAATTTAGACCATTAACTTATTATTTTACATATATGTATTATATATGTAGATTTCCAATTTCGGAGAACATATATCCTAATTAATTCAGAAGATTTATTGGACTAGGCTGATATCAGTGATCCCAAACAAGTTAACAATTTAGCTAAAAGCTCTCTTGGCAAATTTGGGAAGACCTGGTTCAAGTCAGATAATATAATTTTAACTTTTTACATAACTATTTAACAAATACTAAGCACACACAAGCAGACCAATACTTTTAAACATACATGTGCTTAGTATTTGTTTAATAGTTATTTGAACACCGACAAGAGCAGTTGGGCTTTTAGGGTTTTTTAAGTTTTTAGGTTTATTTTGTATCAACTTTTTACTGAAATGTGTGAAATAAGACATTTCTAATTGGTCCAATTATAAATTTATTATAGAATACAATATATAAAATTATTTCAATACTATTTCATAAATCAACAGCACTAATAGCAGCTAAGTTTCTTTGTATTTTAAAGTTGCAAACGTTTTCGGCTATTAGGCCATTATCAAGCTATGTTTTATCAGCAATAGAATACAATTTTTGTTTTCTATTGCCAATATACATTTAAAAAAAAATTGTATTCTATTGCCAATAGAACATAGCTTGATAATGACCTAATAGCCAAAAATGTTTGTAACTTTAAAATACAAAGAAACTTAGCTGCTATTAGTGAGGTTTGATTTAAAAAATATGATTAAGTATAAGCAGTTGTGAATAGCATTTTATTTCAATACTTTTGGTGACCAAATAATAGCAGTATCTGAATTATAAAAAAAAACTTAGATATAAATTAAATTCATAAATCAAGGAGCACATGTAAATGCATCATTAAAAAGCTTGCATAAATGACAATGTCATTATTCTTTCTTTCATAATAAAAATAACTTGTAATATTCAATAAATAAACACAGCACTCAATAGCAGTGTAGAATAAATATTTTATTTAAGTATTCTGCACTAACATTTTCGACTGCGAAGTCATCTTCAGGCCTGAAGATGACTTCGCAGTCAAAAACGTTTATTATTCTACACTGCTATTGAGTGCTGTGTTTATTTATTGAATATTACAAGTTTTTTAAGCAGTTTTTTGTTGATTAAGTATTACAATGGAGCTGAGCCAGCTAGAGAATGAGAGACTCAGAAAAGAATATACTAAAGTTGATAATAGAAAAACAAGGGCGGAAGAAACTTTAATTTTCTTGAAAGAATGTAAGTTGAATGAAGTATTTCCTGTTACGATTGAGAGGATAAGATTACCTATTAAATCGAGAAAAGTTTTGTTGAAAACCAAACAGATATGCTTAAAAGTGTCAATAGCGGATGCTAAAAGAAAGTTTTATAAACTCTCTAACACTGTAAGAGATTACACTGAGAAACTTCTAAACACTTCTGATATAGTGCAGTTCTTAAATGATTTGAATAATAGAATGCTGCTAAACCTCCAACAAACTTAAATGGATATTTAAGAAACAATTAGGGCGACATAGAAAAAGAACTTTCAATCTAAGTGAGGTCCTAACTATAATAGGTGATATTGAAATACCGAATTTTGTGGAGAATATTATAAAAAAAGGCTCTTCTTATGCATTATGGGAAGATAAAAGCATAATAGAAGATATACCAATCTTCGAAGACCTGCTAAACAATGTAGAGCAAACAGAAAGAGATCGACTCAGATGGTCTTTTATAAATCAGAAAGATAAACTTATGAGCACATGTAAAAATAGAGAAGCTCATTACGAAAGAAACCTTATAAAAAGGTCTTTACAATGGATGAAAGAGAAAGATTATGTTATAACACGAGAGGATAAAACAAAGAAGATGGTGATCATGACAAGAGACGTTTACAAATCCTTTTTAATAGAATATATTAATAATACTAAACCTGAACAACTCTCAGCTGATCCCACAACTAATTCTAACAGTATGAACATTTTTTCTGAGTTTTATTTTTTTTCACAACTTTTCATTTCATATATGACATTGACAGAATACAAATTCTTATATGAAATCTTAGCCATCCAACAAAAATATTGACATTTTTGGATAGTAGCAAGATTACCAAATAAAACAAAGCATGAATGAAGAAATTCAGTGAATAATTTAAAAAAAACAATAAAAGCAAAGTAATATGCAGATTTTGTTTAATAAAAATTAATGAAATTATATCAAATATTTAGTTCAAACATGACATAAATTTATTAAAATATTGTCATGTTATTGATAATTTAAATTTGCTGACATGTTCTTTCATTTCAGTAACTTTTATTTTAATTTTTTATAAATTTTCAAATTTAAATAAAAAATACTAAACATACAAAAATTTTCTCCTCTCATTACATAAACATCTGTAATATTCTTTATTCTAATTGGCTTAGAGATGCTTTATTGCCACACTACATCAATATCACATGCAGCACAGTAAAGTAGGATTAGTGGAATTTCCTGGGAAATTCCACCAATCCTATATTACTATCATTGGCTGTCATTTCATAGTAGCCAATGATAAAAGTGCCATGCCTATTTGAATAAACTCAAAGTGTTTATGTTTGGATTTTCTTATATTCTTCATATAGAACAGTAAAAATGAAACAAAAAGTGAGCAATTAAGAATTATTTAATTATTTTAGCAGAGTCAATCAATATTTTCATTATCTTCAATATTTTATCATTCTTAAGAATTTTATAGCTCATCATAGGGAAAATTCAATTTTGATTTAAAATTTCAAAAATATAATTTATTTCATACTAAAACAAAATTGATAAGAAGTGATGAAAAACTCCAAATTATACTAAGAGGATCCATTCAGAACAACTTGAATATTTGAAATTTTTTAGCCCATTCTGTCAATTTTATTATCAAATCTACCAAACCCATTCCAATTATGTGATCCGATAAATGACATTTTGGAAATTTTTGGAATAAACTGAATTTTTCTTCAAATAAGCTATAAAGTTCTGAAAATAAAAAAATTTTGTAGATAAAAAAATAATGGTTAATTCTATTAAAATAAACTAAAATATATCATAATCATTCATTTTTGGTTTTAAATTTAACTGAAATTTATGAGAAAATCATGAAAAATAATTAACAAACACCCTCAGGCCATTTAAGGGCCGGTTGCACGACTTTCGGTTTAATCTGCAGAATAGTTAATCGCTAGAATGACTCTAACCAGTTCGAAAATCTAAAGATTAAGTACAGAGTGTTGCATGACACAAAAGATAGCTAATCAGAGTTTAATATTCAGTAGCAAAAATGGCGAGGTATAAAAAAATTTAATAAAAGTTAAAATCAAAATTTTGTTACGTGTAATTCATATTATTTTGCATAACTTTTGTGTTTATGAATAAATAACACATTCTTTTTGGTATGGTTTTACATTAGTGCCAGATAAACGAAAATAGTACCGATTGAAAGATAATGATGAGTAGGGAAATCTTTCCAAAAGGACTGCACTATCTGGTGCGGACATCGAGAAAATGAACGATAAAATTATATTTCTCTATAAGCAGCACCTGCAGTACCTAAACCGATGCCTGCCACCATTTCGTAAACCTATTTTGAAAAAAAAATCTTTATCATTAAAGAATTAAAAATTAACCTCTCATTGACTGACGATTAAAACACGAATCGGCAACTCTGTTGTGTTAAAGATTCATTAAAAACAAACTACTATATCTCAGATTTCAAACCAAGTTTTCAAGATGGCGGCACGTACCGGTTTAGATATTATATGTGGAAAAATATAATTTCATCGTTCATTTTCTTGAATCTTGCATCATATAGAAGTGCAGTCGTTTTGGAAAGTTCTCTCTACTGGTCGTCGTCTTTCGATTGGTACTATTTTCATTCATATGGCGCTAATGTAAAATTGAACCTTAATTTTCTTTTGAAATGATAATTTATTTTATATAATACTTTTTTTCTATACATGTGCAAGCTTTATGAAATAAAAAGTGCAAGAACATAAAAATAATAGGATTCTAACACGATTTTTTATAGGGATTTAATATATTATTGTGGACCAATCTTCTATTTTTTACTATAGATACAATATATTTTTTACACGCATTTTTTGGGAATGTATCTATCATGTAAAAACAGAATTAAGTGTACTGTATATGATGCATATATTATATTATTTCTGGAAGCAAACTTCTATTTTTTACCATTGATACAGTATATTTTTTACACGCATTTATCGGGAACATAACTATCGAGTAAAAACAGAATTAAGTGTACTGTATATGATGTATAATTAAACATACACTAGCACAATACCCGAATATTTTGTGATAATAGATCTAACTAGATCTGAAAATATAGATCTGTATTTCTGGTTTATTACTTATTCTTGTACATCAACATATCTGGTTATAATACACACACACACACACACACATACACACACATACACATACACACACACATATATATAACACACACACACACACACACACACACACACACACACACACACACACACACACACACACACACACACACACACACATATATATATATATAACATGTTAATAACAATTTAGTTTATAAATTCAAAATAAAATAACAGACTTTGGATTTATAAAGTTCATATTCCCTTTACCTCTCTGACAATAGACATAAAATCGTTGATTTTATTAAAACGAAACCTCGCATGAAAGTTATCATCATTATAAGATTTATAAAGTACATATTCCCTTTACCTCTCTGACAACAGCCATAAAATCGTTGATTTTATTAAAACGAAACCTCGCATGAAAGTTATCATCATTATAAACGGTAAATCTGTAACTTTCTCAGAAATATCCATCCTGTATTAAGATAAATGTAATCCAAATAATCTAAATTGAGATCATTTTCAACTTCGAATACCGGAACTACTGTAGTCCGCCATATTGTTTTGCTAGATAATCTTTAGAATAAATTTTAATCCGCCCAAATTCGGCTGGTTAAATTAGTCGGTAGTTTATCCTAGAGATTTGACATCATGCAACGCAGCAAGCTAAATCTGCAGATTAAACCAGTTTTAATCTGCAGAATAAGACTCGTGCAACCAGCCCTAAAGGAACCTGGCACTTTTATTGTTTTATTGCAGCCACTCCTTTACTGGGTAATTGCAGCCTAGCCTACTTTTGTTAAAAATAACAGCACTAAACTGCAATTCAAAAAATATCTAAAAGTTTTAATGAAACATTTTTGATTGCTATACAACCATCTTTAGCATTAAGAACAGAATTCAAAAATTTTTGTATTCTGTTAATGCTAAAGATGGTTGTATAGCAACCAAAAACGTTTCATTAAAATTTTTAAATATTATTTTTCAGCTGCAGTTTACTGCTGTTATTTTCAAATATTATTAGTAGCAGTTAATTAAAATAGTTGTTTATATTGTTAGCCTAACCTACTTTGGATGTGGATAAATGGTAATAAGTCCAAATTTACAATACACTAGTGGTGATCCAATTTGAGGAACAGAAAATATATTATAGCTGTTTATATACCAGATGAGACCATTTTTATATATGTTAGGATTTTTTCATATAAATAAAAAAATTTATAAAAAATACTGTAAAAAATTGTGTAAATAAAGTAAGAACAAGTAAATATAAGATATTAATAAAAATGACAACATTTCAATGATTTCATATAATTTTTTAATTATTATATGACATAACTTCAATCAACAAATGTTATGTAACTTGTGGTTTTTATCAATAATTTTTGAAAATTTCGGCTGAATTTCTTCATTCATGGCTCATTTTGTTCAGAAGACTTGTCATTATCTAAAATTATTGACTATTTCATTGGATGGTTAAAATTATATATAAAAAAAATCATGCTTTCCCCAATCTCATAAACGTAATGAAAAGTTACAAAAGGAAAAAAATTAAAAAAAAAAAATGTTTACATTGTTAGAAAGAAACAAAATCTGCAATAAATACTGAAAATTTCAAAATATTTCAATAAAAATTAAGCAAGATTTCACAACTTTAATTTTTTTTGCATATTAATTAGGCTTAATTATAAATAAGCCATGGCATTGAAGGAGTTAATTACCTGAATCATACCCAGCAAAAAATGATTGATGGTGATGAGCATTTGCTGTATATACACGGCAAAGGCATAAAACATAAAATAATTCATTTCTTTGAAAATGTTATGCTATTTTAAAAGAATTTGGTATAAAATATTAATCAAAATAATCATACACAATAAAGTTCACTGAAGATAAGTATCAAATTCACAGATAGTAGAATTAGGAGTAAACAGATGAATATAAAATATAAATAATATAAACAAAATAAATTAAGAATTGATACAATATTTGATGACAAACTAATTATTTAAAAAAAATCATTTATAGAAGATTTTTTTATATTTATATAATTAATTAAAAAAACAATTTATGTATATATAGAAAGTTATCTCAGAAAATTACCAGACAATTCAGACTATTTATTTATACACTGCAACAAACTAAAGCAGAATATAAAATTAATTTTTTATTTCAAATATCTTTTTATAGAAGCAATAATAATGGATATAAGTTTAGATACTAGACCACAAAGAGATATTAAAAAAATTATCAAAATTATTTATTCATTAATAACACAATACAGTTGCTCTCTGATTGCAATAATCCTCATAAAATAAATACAGGTCTCCCTATTCTTGGTCATTAACCTTTTCCGCTCCAATGCCTTCGTAGCCAAGACAAGCGCGCACCGTCGTCCGCTCCAGATAAGCAATTGCTTTACTACTTATTAAAAAGTATTTTTAGCTAATATGCTATGAAAATAGACAGGTTTGGAATATCATAAGGGCTAGCATAATGATCAGGATCATAAGTTGACTATATGTCTAAACCTGAAAATTTTTAATTCAGAATTTTTGTTAAAATATTTTCCAACTTATGCAAAATTTGATTTACATAAAAAAATTCAATCCCAATTAATTACATAACCTGGAGAATACCTGAACTGAAAACTTTATATTTAAATTTACAAATACAGTGGATTCCGTTTAATTGGGACATGGGACTAAGCTATTTTGTCCCAATCAAGTGGCTGTCCCGATTAAACAAAGTAATGATAAATTCTAAAATAAAATATGTAAATCAAATCATAGGTAAAAAATAATAATTAGGTACCTATTTTAATGATTTATTAAAACAGGTACCTAATTATTAGTTTTTTACAGACGCCTCGCCCGCTAACTATAGAAATCCATTGATCTAATGCTTCTTCGACTTCTGGATCCTTTCCATTATGCTTTCTTTTGAATATTCCTGGAATTTCTTTCTGTAATGCCCACTCCTCACATAGTTGATTTTTTTGTTGTAGAAAACACGCTATGATAGATTTTGGTACACCAATTATATCAGGAGTCTATGATGGCTTGTATTAAATGGCTGGCTTTTAATTTCATCCAGCCAAGCAATTTTACTTGAAAGTGTAAAATCATTTCTTGGCATCCTGGCAAAGATTTAAAAATTTTAAATAAATTTGACACTGTAAATGAATATCGCTAGGTACAGTAACGATAGACTCTTAAGTAGACGCACACTTGCCAGACACACTACGATAGATAACTGATTCTCATCATGTTAGGGTTGCCGAATACAGTATTGTTATGTATTATTTACCAATGATGATATTTACTTATAATTTTACTAAAGAATGGATAATAAACACACTTTTGAATGTGTTGATGATGTTTATGTAATAAGATGATAAGAAACAATCCGCTCCATTGTGTTAGTCTGTATTGTCTTGTAGAAAGGTTTAATCTGAACACTCCATTGTGTTAGTCTGTATTGTCTTGTAGAAAGATTTAACCTGAAATTACCGGATACAATAAAATGTTGTTATAATTTTTATATCAGGATTTTTTAAGAAGTGATTGTTATAATTTTTAAGGAATTTTATTTTAAAAAAAAGCATACAAGTATTAGTGTACGTAGTGTTGCCATACTTCCAAAAAAACCCTAAAATATATCAAAAATTGAAAATTCCTTTTCTGTTACTGTCTTAATTAAGAAGAAAGCATACAAGTATTAGTGTACGTAGTGTTGCCATACTTCCGAAAAAACCCTAAAATATATCAAAAATTGAAAATTCCTTTTCTGTTACTGTCTTAATTAAGCGTTTAAATTATGTATTACTTATTAGTTTGGTTTCCGTTCTTTGATTCCCAATTACACGGCTGTCCCAATTAAGCGGAATTCACTGTATTTATAATTTTAATGCTTTTGATTGCTATTAAAAAATATATAAAATTTATTCTGTTTCATTTATATAAAAGTAATTTTTTTATAATGAAATAGAATAAATTTTACTTATCATAATAATAAAATAATTTAGTTATTTCAAATTCTGTATTTAATGTAACTGGAATTGAATACTTTTAAAATTTCTCTAGAAATTTATAAAACAAAGTCATAAATTTCTTTCTGTAGGACTGCTTTTTCTATTAAAAAATTTGGTATTAATTATTAAAATTATTTTTGTAATTTTTAACATTTATTTTGATTTCAGCAAGTTAAAAATAATTGGAATTTAAGAAATACAAGTTTCATTGTTTGAATATATTTAATGTGAAATATAACAAATAAAATAAAAATTTCAATTTATAAAAACCTATTAGTACATTTTATTATAATTGTTCTACAAGTTCTAAACCAACACGCTTTTTCTTTACATCTACATTTATTACTTTTACTCGTACTTGATTTCCAAGAGATAAGTTCTTCCCATGCATTTTAGAGACATGCACCAATCCATCATTTTCTAATCCAATATCTACAAAGGCACCAAAATGGGTCACATTGATGACTTTTCCTGTCAGAAATTCTCCACATTCAATATCACTGATAGACATTATTCCACTTTTGAACATAGGTTTGTCATAATCTATATATCATTTATATATTTAAGATATTTGCAAATTTATATTATATATAAACAATTTTTAACTTACCAGATCTTATATCATATTCTAATGACTGCTGATATGCATCAATAATTAACTGCATAGTTGGACAAGCAACACCAAATTCATTTGATAATTGTTCTATATCTGGAAGTATTCTTGAGAAATTAAATTTCACTTGTAAAAACATTTTATAAATAAACTTGTAAATTACACTTACTTGTATTTTTCAATAAATTTTTCACTCTGTTTATTAAATCTGGCTTACCAATATCATTTGGATCTGCATTTATCTTTTTTAGAACTCTAATTTAGAATTTAAATGATAAGTTATTCATTTTTATTGACAATAATGATATATTAACCAGAATATAATTTAATTTTCAAATTATAATGACCTTTCAGCTATATCATAAGATTCTGGATGAATTACAGTCATATCAAGAGGATTTATTTCTTCAGACAATTTTATTTTTTTCTTAGATTTTGATCCTTTATTAAGCAATTTTCTTTTCTTTGAGTTGGTTTCAACTTCTAATATTTCTCTTAAAAAAAATTTAAAAAGTTTCCATTTTCTACAATATATATGAAAAAATTAATTTTATAAATTATATTATCTATACCAATGATTTTCAACCAGTGTGCAGCAAAAATTTCTAAAGATTATCAATTAAATTATTTTTGAAAAAAGTCCAAAGAACAATAAGTGTACATATCAAAATTAATTAAATATTGCTCTAAATTACTTATGTGAATATATTATTATTATAATAAATGTATATAAAATATAGTAAAAATATACAGGGTAGAACAAAAGTCTGTATTCTTCCAAATAACTTGATAACTATCATAGATTTCAAAAATCTGTTAATGCTAACAAATAGGAAATTATGGGTGGGTTACCTGATGATGACCTTCAAATGAGCTGATTATACAAATAAGGACAATTGCAAATCCTATCTCAAACTGTATCAGATAAAGAAAAATTTCAAATTACAAATTTGTTCATCATTCAATTCTGAACACAACACAAAAAACTTCAAGTAGTAGTAGTAGTAGAAAAAGGAGGAGCCTGCCCAGCTCAAGCAGTACGACCAACAATGGTCAATTGTAAACCCCAATCAAATCATCCCAGAAGACCCATCTTTAAGGAGGAGCCTGCCCAGCTCAAGCACTACGACCAACAATGGTCAATTGTAAACCCCAATCAAATCATCCCAGAAGACCCATCTTTAAAACAAATTACAGTATTTTCCTCAATGGGACAGTAGCAAGATCCTCCAGATCAAGAAAATACATCCCCAAGAGATCAAACCTAAGCCACGAAAGGGCCACACATTCACACAAAATGTGAAGAGGAGTTTCCTCCTCATACTGACATCATCTACAAATAGGGCTATCAGCAAGCCCAATCAAGTGAAGATGTCTTCTAAGATGAGAGTGCCCTGTAAGAAGCCCTGTAACAATCCGAACTTCAAGTTTGTTCAGTGAAAGCAACTCCCTTAGTTTGCTGAGCAGAGCAACCCAAAATGAGAGCCTTTGCCTGCCTAAGACCAGAGATAGATCTCCAGAAAGCGTGATGCTGGGCCGCCAGCCAGTCCTTGACAACCCGCGAAATGAGAGGCTGGGTCGCCAACCAGTCCTTGATGACCCGCCCAAAAGCATCAGATCCAATACCCAGGGCAGGCCAGGTCCAAAAAAGGGGCAAGAAGTCCTTCCTTAGCAAGCCTATCAGCAACCTCATTGCCCCCAATCCCTTTGTGCCCTGGCATCCAAACAAGCTGCAACCTTTTCTTGGTGGCCAATTCCTCAATGAGAAGACGACATTTCCATACAAGCCTTGAAACAAATCGGGAACTATAAAGTGTTTTAAGAGCAGCTTGACTATCAGACAGGATAAAAATATGCATATCAGCATAATCCCTATCAAGACTGATTCTAACACATGCAGAAATAGCAAAAATTTCTGCCTGAAAGACAGTGACAAACCACCCAAGAAAATAGAAATAAAGCATCTGTGTCCCCTCACAGTAAACCCCCGTCCCAACACCAGCAGTGGTTTTAGAACTGTCTGTAAACCAGACCAAACCACTCTTGATACTGGACCCAAATCCCCTTCCCCAGCTCTCCAAACTGGGAAAAACAACAGTGAAGGGCCACAAGAAGTTAAATCTAGGTACCATGTAATCCTTAACCATCCCAAGAATGTTACTATGTATCCTGTCCCACTCAAAAGACAAATGCTTCACGTTATGGGTCCAAGAAATCTCTCTCCTAAAAGAATGAAGCCTATAATAGCCCTCCCGGGCACTCGCTCAACAAACAAATGCAAAAGAGGAATGCACAAGAGAACTTCAAGAGCAGCAGTGGGAGCAGTCTTCACAGCCCTAGTAATGCTCAAACAGGCCAGCATTTGAATCTTTCCAAGTTCAGTCCTACAAGTCTTAAATAAAACCCTTCGCCACAAAACAATGGCAGCGTAAGTAAGAATGGGTCTCACAACCATGGTATATATCCAAAATAACAGCCCTGGCCTAAGACCCAAGTCTTACTCAAAATACCCCTGCAAGCCCAGAGAGCCCTACAGGCCTTCCCAACAACAAAATCAACATGTGGCTTCCAAATCAAACATTTATCTAGCATAACGCCAAGGTATTTGACCTGGGTAGAAAAAACTGCAACCTTTTACTGAAGAAGGTCAGCTCAGTTAACCCTATTGTCTTCTTCGAGTAAAAGGTACAATAACAGTCTTAGTCAGATTAACAGACAATCCAACCCTATTACACCAATAAGAAACTGTATTGAGTGCAGTCTGAAAGACCTCAGATACAGTCCTGGGAAATTTCCCCACAACAATGATGGCTATGTCATCAGCATATCCAACACGAAGAAACCCTTCCCATTAAGTAGAATAACTCATTCACCACAAGGCACCAAAGAAGGGGAGAAAGCACCCCATGCAGACATCTGTCAGTGAGAATCATAACTTCCTTCTCTTAGAGTCTACTAAAAACAACCCTATGCCTCAGCATGGAACCAATCCAACGAATAATCATTGAACTGACTCCATGTCTGAAAGCAGCAAGGCTAATTTGCTCAAAAGTAGTAGTCAAAAGCCCCTTAAATATCATGAAAAGCACCAAGGGCAATTTCCTTGTACCCAGTAGCCCTCTCAATGAGCGACACAACCTCATGAAGACCGTGCTCAGTCAATTTGGCAGATTGATAGGCAAATTGACTATGACAAAGGGCAGATCTTAGACAAGGCCCAATCCCTAACAAACCTATCCACCAGCCTCTCCAATGTGTTCAATAAAAGGACATCAAGCTGATCGGATGATAAAAATATAAGAATTATGCCTAGGCTTAGGTATAAAAGAAACTCTTATCTGACTCCAGGACCATGGAACATAACCAAAGACCAAACAGGCTCAAAAGACAGAGCAAAGAGGAGAGGCCAGGATGTCAATGCGCTGTTGCAAGAACACTAGCAAAATACCATCCGTCCTGACGACTTGAAGGGCATGAAAACATTTATGGTCCATGTGATATTAGACTGATCATCCCCTCACAAGATACCAATCCTCCCTCTTGGCATGATAAACACGTCCATCTAGGTCGGACTGCACCTGCAAGGAGGATGAGTTCTCAATCAAAATAGACCCAGGAAAGTGAACCCGAAAAAGTTCCTTTAAAGAGTCCCTGCAGGTACTACTCATACTGCCATCAGGCAGCTTAAGAGAACCAACCCTACAAAAATTCCTATTAGACATTTTCTTCACAAGTCTGGATACCTCAGGTATATCTCAATTCCCTGACAATACGTTTCCAGGAAGATCTTTTAGGGCCGGTTGCACGACTTTCGGTTTAATCTGCAGAATAGTTATCGCTAGAAATAACGTAACCCGTTCTAAAATCTAAAGATTAAGTACAGAGTGTTGCATGACGCAAAAGATAGCTAATCAGAGTTTAATATTCAGTAGCAAAGATGGCGGAGCGCAGACCAAGAAAAATTTTCGGTTCAAGACTTTTAGGTTCTGCGCATTTAATGCTATGAATAATAAAAAGCTCTTATTTTATTAATTTCTTTCGTGTTTTGAAGTCAGATAGATTATACGAATCTTAAGAAGAGTAATGATTTATAATTTTAATGTATTTCTGCTTAAGTTATTTACTATTTTCTATATTTGCAGCTCGGCTTTTCAAGATGGTGGCACGTACCAGGTTAGATATTGTATGTGGAAAAATATAATTTCATCATTCATTTTCTCGAATCCTGCACCATCTGAGCCCAGCATCTTCGGCACCCGCCTCGTCGGATCCTATTATCCTTCCGACACATGGTCGGGGTTTCGCTACTACTTGGTCGATTAATTCCTCGCGTGTGGCTACTAATAATGCTTCGTCAAATGTTTTTGGATCATGAGACATGACAGCTCGCTTAATTCTATCATTTATCCCGTTGAGAAATTGCACGCGGAGACGTTCGTCTGTCTCTTGCTTCTGACAAGATTCTATTATTGTTTTCTCTTGTTCGCTTGTGCTGGCGACTTTAATTAACGTGTCCGCGGCCAACGATTGCAATCTCACAGCGAACGTTTGCACATATTCGCCCCTCTGTTGGACGCAAGTGTGAAACTGCTGCAAGCGGAGAGTGTATGGCGCTCTTTTTGTCATTTGCGCTTTAAAGGCTGCATAATCTGTAATACACTTCATCTTAAAATCTCGCCATGCATACACCCTAGCAATTCCGCTTAGTTTGCATTTTGCCAGACCTAACTTTTGACGATCCGACCACGATGCTAATGTCGCTATCTCGTCTATAGTATCAAAGAAATCATTTATCCGCTGGGTCGGCTCTCCGGAAAAAGAGGGCACCATAGCCGTTAAGGCAGAAAAACACCCAGGAGTCGAAGAAGCGATCTCCATCCTCTGTGAATCGGCCTCGTTGGTCATCTTTGAATTTTTCTTTTTCTCTCGAACCTTCTGGACACTCCGCTCCTATTTCCGACTTTCCGGGTCCCACTGATGTGGAATTCCGTATCTATCTATCCCACTTCTGACACCAATTGTGGAATTCCGGGCGGAAGGAAATGGAAATGTAGGAAACAACAGGACTTGCAACCTACGAGCGTTCAGGTTGGACGCGCGAGTAAGGATGACTGTCAGAGGCGTCTCAGCGAGAAATGGAGAACAACATTGAATGTAAATTCAACAGCTTCTTTATTATTACAAAAAAACATAAGAGAGACTTCTATTTACAACTTTTGAATACCGACAATGAGAGATAGATACCTGTTTACACACGAACATCACGGAAGATTCTCGGAGATGACTTGAAAATTTTACACGACCAGTCTTTAGTCTCTAGAATTATATCTTTCCTTTGATGGTTGGCCTATTAGGAAAGTGGACGATTTATGGTAGCACTAGAATATCTTCCGATTAGAAAGCAATATAAAGTTAGGTTAGGTTAAGTTAAACCGCCATATCGCACGAGGGTTACACTGTATCTGTCGGTGGCCACTTATAGAGCCCATCACAGGCTGGCCAACAATCATGACGGGGTCAACCAGAAGGTTGAAGGATGGAGTTTAATAGACAGGGCCGGCGGCCGGATGGCCGAGTGGTAACACGTTGGCGTACCACGCTGGAGGACCCGGGTTCACGTCCCGGGTCTGGTCCCGGATTTTTTCGGGGTGCTGGGCCCGGCCCGGTGATCCCCGTCCTTCACCATCCGGCCCCCCTC